>CM053784.1:783958924-784025100 GCA_028749045.1 Cupressus sempervirens
AAGTTGATTGCAAAGGAGTATTGTTAGTGACAGATACTTGTTCCAACTAGGTGTTGGAAGAGAAAAAGAAAATTTCCTACCATGGGTGTCTAATGTAGGAGCATATTGCATCACAAAATAAAAGGAGGCATGATAAATTTTATATAAAAAATTGTGGAGGAGAGAGAGAGTGACAAAAATAAGAGAAAATATTTTTTAAATGGAAAGGGAAAAAAGGCATTTCATTTACCAAGGTGCACACATAGAATAATAAAAAATAAAAAATAAAATAGATGTCATTTCATTTATCAAGGTGTGTAGGTGGCATTTTCGAGGTTTGTGTAAAGTTCTTTAAATCATGTATTTAATATTTGTTGTGATCCACAAAGGTAATTTAAGTTTCTAATTGGCCACATGGTGGTGCTTAGTTATCAATAAGTGGATATTTAGTATTCGTTGTAAGGTGGTTGCATTTACCTTTTATCTCACATTGGTTGTGTTTGTAATATCTTGGATGGTAAGTGCCTATATAAGCAATGCATATGAGAATTTGTCATCAAGCTCTTGTGGAAGAAGCTCTTATGGTAGAATATCTTCAACTATAAGAACTTGAGATAGAAGTTCTTGTGGTGTGAAGACTCTTCTTGTGGAAGGTCTTAGTTGGGAGTTCTCTCATCTTGAAGAATTTGTGAGCTTCTCTTTAAAGAAGTCATAGCTATGATATCATATTGTTGATGTTGTAAGGAATTCCAAGTATTAATAAATGCTCTGTAAATTATTTTGTCTTCTCTTTGTCTCCATATTGTTACATTTTTGGTTGTGAGTTAGTAAGGGTGGTGTGTTCCTTCATTAGTGGTATCAAAGTGATAGTTCTTGAGAATGTAAACAGATCGCTGATTGTGAGGTAGCTTGAACCAGGACCTTGGATTGGGTGAAGTTTTTAGAGAAGGAGTTCTTGAGTGCATCGAAAGATCACTTACTGTGAGGTAGTTTTCACTAGGATCATGACTTGAGCTAAGTGTGTAGATAAATCGTCGACTATGAGGTAGTTTGCATGAGGTGCTTGCATTGGACAAATTTTGTCTTCTATATACTTGAGAATAAACAAGAGAAAGAAGAAGATGACTTTTGTGATTGAATGGATTATTAGGATTCCTAGACTTGAGAATTTAGAAAGAGAATGCAAGAAGAAGTATTGTTGGATTTACAGAAGCAAATGAATGAAGTGAAAGCATAATTACAAAAGAGGGGATTCATTCATCAAAAGAGAGATGTTGATAATCATTTGGATGTTGAAAATAAATAAGATATAAAGGAGTGTATCACATGTGATACAAAAGAAGAGAAAGATGATGGACATGAAGAGATTCATGAACTTGAGGTTTATGAAGATTATTTGAAAATTGTCAAAGTAGAAGAAGAGTGGAATTCCTCGGTTGGAGGTCAAGGAAGTGAAGAAATTGAACGTCTTGTTGAATATACAAAAGAAACAAGTGAAGCAGTTACATGCCTTGTTGAAGACATTAAAGAAGAAAACAAAGATGAAGATGTAGAAGAGGTAAATTTTGATGAATCATGGCATGCTACATTTGAGATGGGGTTGAAAGACAATGATGATGGTTTACATAAGGATCTTTTTAGTGATGTGTGGTATGAAAAAGAATATTTGTATGATATTACAAAGTTTATTACAAGTGCATTAGATCCTACAAGATTGGAGGAGAATGAGTTTTATGCTTGGATGAAGTTGATTGCAGATGAGTATTGTTGGAAACAAATATATGTTCAAGCTAGGTGTTGGAAAAGAAGAAAGAAGGAAATATACCATTAACAAGTACTTGTTCCAACCAGGTGTTGGAAGATATATATATATATATATATATATATATATATATATATATATATATATATATATATATATATATATATATATATATATATATATATATATATATATATATATATATATATATATCGACAACTACTACTACATTTTATGAATCCATATTCACAAAAAGTTTCCTACCACAAGTGTCAAATGTAGGAACATCATGCATCACAACATAAAAGGAGGCATGATAAATAAATTAAAATGTGGAGGAGAGAGAAAGTGACAAAAATATGAGAACACAAATTTTAAAAGTGGAAAAGAAAAAGGCATTTCATTTACCAAGGTGTAGAGGTAGAATAAAAGAAAAATAAATATAAAATAGATGTTGTTTCATTTATTTAGGTGTGTAGGTCACATTTTAGAAGTTTGTGGAAAGTTCCTTGAATCATGCATTTAATATCTGTTGTGATCCACAAAGGCAATTAAATTTTCTATTTGGCCACATGGTGGTGCTTAGGTGTCATTGAATGGGTATTTAATTTTTTTTGTAAGGTAATTGCATTTACCTTTTATCTCACATTGGTTGTTTAATATCTTGGATGGTAAGTGTCTATATAGGCAAGGCATATGCTAATTTGTTATCAAGATCTTTAGATGCAAGCTCTTGTGGTAGAAAATCTTCAACCGTAAGATCTTGAGATGGATGCTCTTGTGGTGTGAAGACTCTTCTTGTGGAAGCTCTTGGTTTGGAAATTATTCATTGGGAGTTCTCTCATCTTGAAGAATTTGTAAGCTTCATTTTGAAGAAGCCATAGCTATGATATGATATTGTTGATGATGTAAGGAATTCCAAGTATTGATGGATGCTTTGTAAATAATTTTGTCTTCTCTTTGTCTCCATGTTGTTATGTTTTTGGTTGTGACTTAGTAAGGGTGGTGTGGCCCTTCCTCAATGGTATTAGTAGGAGTTCCTGAGTGTGTAAATATATCACCGATTATGAGGCAATTTGCACCAAGACCTTGGGTCGGATGAAGTTGTCAGAGAAGGAGTTCTTGAGTGTGTAGATATATCACTGACTATGAGGTAGCTTGCACTTGGATTGTGATTTGAGCTAAGTGTGTAGATAGATCATCGACTATGTGGCAGTTTGCATGAGATTCTTGTGTTGCATGAAGTTTGTCTTATATATACTTGAGAATAGATAAGAGAAAAGAAAAAGGTGAATTTTGTGATTAGATGGATTCAAAGAATTCCTAGACTTGAGAAATTTAGAAAGAGAATACAAGAATAAATATTGTTGGATTTACATAAGAGAATAAATGAAATAGAAGTAGAATTGCAACAAGAGCAGTCTTCATCAAAAGAGAGATGTTGATAATCATTTGGATGTGGAAAATAAAGAAGATACGGTGGAGTGTCACACATATGATACAAAAGAAGAGGAAGATGATGGATATGGAGGATTCATGAACTTGATATAGACTTGAAGTTTCATGAAAAGATTAAGAGAATGGACATGTGGTTTCATGAACAAAATGAGCAATTGCTAGCCTGTAATAGGCAACTTGATGAGATTGAGAGGCGAGAAGAACTAGACTGACAATAGAAAGAGATGGCATACCAGGTCTACCTCCAAAAACAAAAATAAAAAGAGATGGAGATACAACAAAGATACTTTTAGGAGAATCTTGCTAGGCAAGTTGCTGTGGTAAAAGAAGAGGAAGTGAGGTTCAAGTTGGCCCATTTTCATACTAAAGAAGCAGAGGCAGTCCCTTCTCCAAAATTTGTCATTCCAAGATTTAAGAACCCCCCTCCATTACAAGAGCCTATTATTTTAACTTCTCCACTCCCTATGCAAAAGAGATGGCCCTATCAGCCTTCTATACCTATCACTATTTCACTCTTTGAGGGTGGACCAGTTGTATGGAGTCTTGATGGTTCTAATATGTCAATTTGGGAGAGCAACGAAAAGTTAAAGCTTCCATGGGAGGATTTGAAGCCTACAGTTTGTGAGCCTTCACCTAGGCTTGAAGAGGACAAAGAGGTGGAGGTTGAACATAAGAAAGAGGATCCAATCCTCTTATTTGAAGAGCTTCTCTCTTTTTTCGAGGAAGAAGAAGAGAGAAAGATTGTTGAAATTCTTGAGGAACAAATATTGGCTTTGAGCCTTTACAAGAAAATGAGGATTTGTTGTAAGAGCAAAAAGAAGAAGAAGACCAATTTTTGTAGCATGAAACCCTCCATTATTTGGAGGATGACAAAGAGAACCCCAATGATAGCTCTATCCTTGAGAAGGAACAAACTGATATACATGAGGTTGATCTTCAACCTATGCCTATTACTACAACAAAGCTATAAGAGTATGATGAAGAAGAAAACTTTTGGGATGAGCAAGAATAATTTTTCTTATCCATGGGCATCAATCCATCTCCTCATTCGTCAAAGTATCATGAGTTGTAGTAGCACATGTGAAGATTCACACCATACTAGTAGCTTGTAAGGAGGTGGCTCATGAGAAGCATGAAGACACAATGGAGATCATCTCTTCACAAGAAGAGGAGACACTTTCAAACCAACAGGATTGCTTAGGCCCAGTTCCATCAAGAGGATGCCCCATAAGGCATCTAGCTCTACAACAAATCGGCTTGTTGCCCTCGATCATGCTTACTTTAAAGCATGAGGACGAATTTAAAGAGAATACACAAGTATATATTTCTCAAAGAGACAATGTCCTAGTGCTAGAGAGCCTCTTTGTTCTTAGCATTGGGAAGGTTTTTTCATGTGACAACATGCTTATCATGCTTGTTGACCAATTTGACTTCCCATGTGCATGAAACAAAAAATCAACTCGAGATGAAGGGCACCTACTTTAACAAGCCTATTAATGACATTGTTTAATTTCTATTTTGTAAATACTTATACATAGTAGATTAGGTGTTTCCAGCTTTCCAAGAAGTGTGCAAGAAAAACTATTTCCCTTGGAGATGGCAAATTTTGATTTGTTTTGTTAGTTATGAAGTTGCTAATTTAATGTGTGACAAAGTTGTGCATCATGTTTTCAATGCTTATGACTTCATGCTTAATGGATTGCTTCAAGAACACTAGTCATATTCTTAGTAGGTAAGCATTTCCCTTGAGTCATTAGAAATATTGACATTTTTGTCACCATTTATCCTATTACAGATAACCGATCAAAGACATCTTTTATGGGATAAGTTCTATAGTTACTGAGCACATAAAGTTGTTCAGTTTTTGTCATTCTCAGGTGTACAGTTGTGCATCAAAGGAACTTCATCAAATGAGTTGGCTTGTTGAATGAACACTTTCTACTCATTCAACATTCACAGGTCAAAATTCTAGTGTATTTTCATGCTCGTGCATGATCACAGGTCAAATTGGAGATGGGAGCTTTAAGTTTGTGATCTTGCACTACAATACATTTTCGAAAGTCAAAGGTGTTGGTCAAATGAGTTTCTCATCACAAGAGCACCATTTTTGCTCATTCAATGTTGTGATCTCGCACATGTTATGATCTCACGTTGTGCGACATCAATTATCGCAAATCTGTAGTGCAGAGGGAATTTGATGCTGCAATGTTGCACTATAGTGCATTTCCATGCTATGTCTGACATCCCAAGTCTTTTGTTGGAAAGGAATTTAATGTTGCGATGGTGCACAGGCCAAAACTATTGTACATTTTTATGCCTGCATTATTTTTTCCTACTAACTATGATGCGACCTGAGAGCTAAATATTTATTGTCGAACTTCTTTTTGGGATTTTTCATATGATGTAAGTGGTTTTCCTTCCTATATTGCCACTTGCAGAGGGTATGGACATGATTTTATTGAGTGCATGAGTATTAATTAGTTCATTGTCCATCATTTCATGGATCAAAAACCCATGGAGATTAGATTTTTCTAATTTATATTACTTGGGTTGTCTATCTTCATCTTTGGTTGTTTCCTATCACTTCATGAATTAAATATACACAGCAAATTTTTAAGAAAATTAAATCTTGATTTGCACTCTATAATCATAACTCTAGTTGATTGGAGTTCAAACTCAACTACTATAATGTGAGTTATTCTTGAACTCTTTAAAATGCAACTTTGTACATATTTTCTAGAACCACTTTTGTTGTATTTTTATAGTAGCCTTATGCTCTACAACTATAATTCCTTTTTCCCACCAATAATGAAATACTAGTTTTACTTGTTCTTTCATTTAGCTATCTTGTGCAGATCTCTGCCTTGTTTTAAATTTTCTTTTTTATGTTCTTAGTTTGCATGTCATGTTTGTTATGTTTGTAAATGTTTTGTTGTCAAGTTCTTCTTCCATTTAGCATTTTCTTAGTTTCTAACCTACATACAAGTCCTTTGGAGATAGATTAGAGTTTAGAACTTTGTAGTTTGGTGTTCCATTAATGTGTAGTGCATTTTTATGGAGAGGTAGTAACCAAATTTCAATCTAGTGCATCACTTTTCCTTTTCAGTATTTTAATTTTGCGTAATTCTTCTTCATTTTCCCCAAAAGTGTTAGTTTAAGTGCATCATGATTAATTAGCAAGATTAGATCATAAATAATCAATAGGATAAATAAGGATACTTGAAGACTTACAAACTTCAACACTATAAAAAATGGGTTTATGTTCAAGCTTCTTTAAGATCTTCACCTCTGGCACAAAAATCTTCTAGACCTTTGTATCACTCTTTGGCTGGTCAACTAAGTCTTTCCATTTGCTTGTTGGCGTAGAGGTTGAAGGATTAACTAGAGACTTAACTCTATGTTGGTTCCTCATAAGCACAGAGTGAGGGTCCTCAAGAGTGATAAGAATGTCACCACCATGTTCAGATTGGACTCATATTTGAGATAATAACTTACAGAGTGGCCAGGTCATCTTGAGGTTCCTTCATCAACAAGTACTTCCTCTATAGTTTCTTTACTTTCTTCCATCTCTTTTTAATGTACCATCTCCAGAAAAGAGGTTTCATCTATTGGAAATATAAGATAGGCTAGGTTACTAAGAGGGGAGGGGTGAATCAGGAACCACTAAAACTTATTCTTACTTCACCAATTAATGCTTCATATATATTCTGATCTAATTGCATGGATGAAAAAATGAAAGCATTAAAAAATTCATAACACTTTAACACAAGATATGTGTTGGAAATCTGATTGAAAAGATCATTGTAACAAGAAGATTGATTGCAAGGAGGGAGATTGTTGATAAAGAATGTTTTCAATCATTGTTTTGTCATTGATGTCAAACCTACTAGTTGCTGGAATGACAATTGCTTATAAGATCCAAGTACTATCACTTAGTTGATTGATGAAGAGGATTTAATCAACAAAATGTAACAAGAGTACCTAAGGGAAAGGTTGAGTTATGGTTTTGTAATGAAGTGCAAGGATTAGTTAAGACAATGGTTAAATGATATATTGATAGTATACTTGAAGATACAGAGGTTGGCCACACTTAGAAACTTTAGAAGTATAAATTGTAACAAGGTTGACTACAAAGCTTAACCAAGTTCATCAGTGAGTGCTGAGCAAGCTAGTTAGAGCTGAGCAAATTTTTAGTTAGAGTTGAGAAAATGAAAAATCTAGTGTGTGCCAAGTGATATAGAAGGAGCCGAGCATGTTCAAGTGCCGAGCAAAGTAACATGTGCCAAGCATAAAAAAAATTAGTGGATGCCAAGTGAATCCACAGTAGGTGTCAAGCATCAGTAAAATGTAGTTGGTTTCGAGTAACACAATATGTGTCAAGTACCAGAATTTCAATAGTGTCGAGATGCTGCATTATTGGAAAAGTCAAAGATTTGCCAAATTTGAGCCAACAAAGTTGTTACCTTGAATTTTGTGAACTAGTTGGAGGATAAGGATGATGAGCTGGTGGCACATAATTTTATGTAAATCATTTTTGAGTGAATTCAAGAGGATCCTTCAAGATGTTTCTAGAAGGAACAAAATATGGGTTAGATTCAATGAATCCTACCAAATCCATTCAAACTTAAATTAAAGAAGGGAAGAATCGAGCAAGAAAAGCAATTCCAGACTTCTATTTAAGGACTCACAGGCCAATAAGTAAGAGTTGTTGGGGTGCCAAATTATGAAGTAGTTGAAGGGTGTCAAGGAAAAGATATCAATAGGAGAAGAAGAACAAAGCACAGAGACTCTGCTTCGATAAGTGGTCAGAAAGAAGATTGCACTGGTACATCGAGCAAGGAGACTCAAGGAGACAAAGCTTGAAAGAGGAGAACAAACTGTCAAAGCTGAAGAGACTGAAAAGCCAGGCAAATGTTGTGAGCTGAACAGAGATCTAAAATTTGCAAGATAAGTTGTAAATTGTAGTCATGTCAAAACCCCTTATTATTACTCTCTAGCAATTGTATCAGTTAGGGTAAAAATCCTATGGACTTAGGTTGGTTTAACAGTCATTTGTAAATCCTTTAACAGGGTGACATTCCAAGTGAATGTTCTAAAGTCCTCTAACTAGGCCCACTTCTAACAAGGTGGTTAAATCCTTTAACCAGCTCACATTTAACAGTGTGTTGTAGCATTTAACAGGGTAGGCTTTTCACAGGGCATCACTTCAAAAGAGTGAGAATTGAGTAGCATACTACTGGTGGTTTTTCTCAAATTAGGTTTCTACGTAAATCACTATGTTCTGTGTTGATCTTTCATGTATTATGCTTGCATGTTGATTTACAATAACTTGCTAAGTAGAAAATTTTAAGCTTGGATGAATGAGTAGTTGAATGGGCTCACTACACTTAGTGAAAAAGTTTTCATTGACATTTGGACATTGAATAACTGATCCCCCCCCCCCCCCCCCTCTTAGTTATTCTAAAGCATTTCTAACAATTGGTATCAAAGCTATATATTGATTAGTTTAAAGGTACTAGTGTATGCGTGAATATGTGGCCTCTGCTAACACACACACACACACACACTTCAACACGGTCTTTGTATGCGGATTCATCCCGGAAT
Organism: Cupressus sempervirens; assembly: GCA_028749045.1. Taxonomy (NCBI): domain Eukaryota; kingdom Viridiplantae; phylum Streptophyta; class Pinopsida; order Cupressales; family Cupressaceae; genus Cupressus; species Cupressus sempervirens. The sequence continues at coordinate 783,967,728 of CM053784.1, forward strand.
GAACATTGGATTGTTCATCCGAAAATCAGCCGGTAAGGCGACCTGTTGTCTTCTATCTAAAGGGAATTGCTTGTCAGATATCCTCAAATTCGAAGTGTTTAAGCAACCAAACCCTGTAAGAACGAAGGATTTGAAAGAAAATGCGACTAATCTATATGAGAATGCAGATTAATCTAGAATGGAGTATTCACATTTAATCTAAGAACATGTAAAAGAAATTATCCTAAATGTATGCATATTAAATCTATATGAGAAGTAAACTAAAAAATGAATATGAAAGTAGGGAGCTTAAATGAATGCACAATCCAGCAGCAATTCGATGCAAATTCTCATTCAACCTCTCTCCAAATGAAGAGATGAGGGTCTCTTAAATAGACTTTCCTGGAATCCATCAATGGTTGAGATTGATTTCAATCAACGGTCAGATTAAATGTGAAGTTCATTCATAAAGGAAGATTCCCAAATTAAAGGGAGTTAACTAATTTAATTTGAGTAGAAAAAGGAGTTAACTGATTTAATTTGAGTAGAATAAGGAGTTAACTGATTTAATTCCTTTTTGATCAACAATGAACTGGGAATTTCCTTTTTTGAACTGAAGAGAGATTTTGGTGAGATATTTAATTTAATAAAAATGAGATATGCTCTCATAATTACCTTTTCTATTTAATTAAATAATTCTATTTAATTAATTAGAGACACTTTTCTTATTTAATTAAATAACTTTATTTAATTAATTAGGAATGGCTTCCCATCTAATTAAATAACTTTGTTTAATTAATTTAGAAGTTCTCCATTTAATTAAATAATTTTATTTAATTAATTAAAATAGGCACATTTATTAAATTAAATAAATTTAATTCCATAGTACATTAGCCTTAGGATATACTTTAATTTAATTAAAGTATAAATACTTAATAATTAAATTAAATATTAATCAATAGGTTTAATGTGACTAATATGAGTAAATACTATAGTAATTAAATAATAAGCATGATGAATGCAGATTAGGATTTTCTGCATCTGACAATTAAGTCAAGTAGCGAGTAGCTGAATAAGAATTTGCCTAATGGAATTGGTCAGAAATAGACCAGAATTGGTTGAGATGGCAATGAGCCAATTTTGGGGTATTACATTTTGCCCCTCTTTGAATAAATGTGCGAGCAGCATGTTCAATTCAAAGATAATCAGAAAGCATGATGCGAACATGAGATTGGTTCTGAAGTTGATTACACGGAGACCAATTGATAAGCTTTTAAGGATTATCTCTAGAACAGAGCTTAATCCCAAGGAATCCAAGTAAAGCACTTAGATACCTAAGATCGATAGCATTTAAAAGACTATCTCCAGAACGAAGCGTAATCTTTAAGGATCCAGATAGAACACCTAGCTACCTAAAATTGATATTAAAAAAAAAGATAACAAGGTCCAATCATGAGTCGTAGAATCATCCCCAGAACAAGGCTTGATACTCAGGAGTCGGGGTTTAGACTATCCCAATACCTGTCTATCGAACTCTGAGAAAAGTTGTTATAAAGTTGATCAATTGATGAAAAGATAAGATAGATGGCAAAGATGCTAGATCGAAGGGAACAAAATGCACTGAGTGATGAGATGCCCCAAGTGATAAGGACATAAGATGGGAACCAGATGCCCCAAGCAATAAGTATTCAATGATGTAATCATCCTGCCCCCTCGGGAGCGAAATCGAAAGATGACACACCAAAAATATGATTTGAAGCAATATATCATGAGATGTAGAAGAAATCTGAGATTCAACAGAATCTAAAAGAGATCAGAACGATCTAAAGAAGATTCAGGGTTGATTTGAAATGATTGTGAAGTCACAAAGACCAAGGTTGACCAAAAGTTGACCAGATTTAGTCATAGTTGACTTGAGTTGACTATTTTCAAAATGAATGTTGAAAATATGGAGAATGTAAATTTGAAAGGATTCCAAGAATCACAAAGTATCAGAAAGATTTGGGCTGCACAAGTGTTCGATCGTGTCGGTCCCTAAAATTTTTAAACGCATTTTTGAGGCTCTTAGGTGTGTCAGATTTCGACTGTGATCCCAAAAATGGATCTAGAACAGTCCAATTAGCCAGGGGTGTGATTTTCGCACAAATTTGAGCACTTTGAAAATTTTGGTCAACAGCTATATAAGGGCTTGAGGGGTCATTTTCAATTCATTTGTGCTTTTGTCTTGTAGTGATTTTGAGCTCTGATAGAGACATGGCAGTGAACGTGAGATATCATCATTTTGAGCGCTCCAAACGACACAGCCGGCCAGCAAACTACGGGCCATCGACGAGTCGTCGATTTCTCATCTTTGTACTATTAATTTCACGCATTTTGAGGTCATTTATTGCACGTTGTAGCATGTTTTAGGATTGTTTAATCTTTCTTCGCGCAAGACCAATCTCTTCTCGTGTGAAGATCTTCTTTCTTCGTGCAAAGACTCAGGGTTGTCTATTTCTTTGCGCACGACGTGAGGATCTTCGCGCGGGAGGCATTTGTTTTCGTGTGAAGAAAGAGATTCTTCGTGCGAGGCGATTCAGTTTTCGCGTGAAATCCTCTTTTCTCGCATGGACATTGCTTTCTTCGCACGAGAAACTCTTTTTTCACGCGAATGCATGATTCTTCACGCGAAGAAAGAATGTCTTCATGCGAAATTAGTAGAATTTCACGCAAAATTCCATGACAGTTTTGATTTTCGTACTTAAAAATTGGATTTTAGTTTGTTTTGATGCTTCGTTTTGACTTGATACTGATTGTTTGTTTGTCATTTTTTTATTTGTGCGTACAGGAGATCTTTGGAGATGTGTCATTCAAATCACACTATCCGCCATATGGAGAGCTATTGCAGAGTCTTGATGATGCAGATCGGTGCACATTGCCCGATTGGGGTTGTCCTCTCTATGCCGAATTCCAGTCGTGATGGTGAATCACGGCTTACTCACAGATTTGGTGGAGCATTTCCATTCAAAAACAAACACCTTCCACTTGCTGATGGGCGAGATGACTATCACTCTAGAGGACATCTGGAGGATCTTGGGGATTCCCTTTCACAGTGCCCGAGTCATTTATGATACAGTGCCCCGAGCAGGGACAAAGGCATTATCAGTTGTGTTTGGGAGAGAGCTACCGAGGGGTAAGGCCATCAGCTGGGATGAGCTCATGCACACATATGGACCGACACACAGGCTAGCATCTGTGCTAGCTATATTCCTGAGCTATTTCTTATGTCGTGACAGAGGACAGCATGGTTTGGAGTGTGGATGGGGTGCCATACTCCGCAAGATGGTTGAGGCACCCAAGATCTTTGGGTGGGGTCAGTGCATGCTGGCTCACCTTTTTCATGAGATGCACAAGGTCGTCTTTCGCGAGAAGAAGACCATGGCAGCGGGAGCTTATGTTTTGCAGTTTTGGGCCTGGGAGCATCTTTTCGTATGTAGGCCAATTTTTGAGGATGCTCGGGAGCCTATGGAGCCTTACATATGTAGATATTGAGGGCATATTACCCAGACCCACCTGAGTAAGACTGAGCATTGGCGAACGCATCTTGATGACTTGGTGTCCGTTGTATGGCGACCCTGGAGAGAGACAAAGGACTGGGATGATGCCCCTAGAGAGCTGCCATGGATGTTTAGTTCTCGACCTCTCACAGGTAGGACGACATCCGTGATCGAGAGATTTGTTATTTCACAAGTATGGCGGTAGTATGGCCGTCCCCAAGACATTTCTTGTGAGTATTGTGCCTATGCCAGGGTGCAGAAGGATATTGAGCAGGGATGGGTTCCACGGATGGATCTAGGGAAATCCATGATAGATATCCGCAGTCTAGCTACTGTTCAGTGGGACTACCTACCAGAGGTAATAGATGCAAGGATGATGCCTACATATCAAGCATTTTTTATTAGCCTTGCCATCCCCACTGGATCTGTGAAGCGTGGGAATGGATGGCTAATAAAAAATGCCTGATATGCAGGCATCATCCCTGCATCTACTACCTCTGGCAGGTAGTCCCACTGAACAGAAGCTAGACTATGGATATCTATCATGGATCACCCTAGATCCATCCGTGGAGGCCATCCCCGCTCAATATCCTTCTGCACCCTGGCATAGGCACAGTACTCACGAGAAATGTCCTGGGGATGGCCATACTACCGCCATACTCGTGAAATAACAAATCTCTCGATCACGGATGTTGTCCTACCCGCCAGAGGTCAAGAATTAAACATCCATGGCAACTCTCTAGGGGCATCATCCCAGTCCTTTGTCTCTCTCCAAGGTCGCCATACAATGGACACCAAGTCAATAAGATGCGTCTGCCAATGCTCAGTCCTACCCAGGTGGGCTTGGGTAATATGCCCTCAATATCTACATATGTAAGGCTCCATAGGCTCCCGGGCATCCTCAAAAATCAGCCTACATACGGGAAGATGCTCCCAGGCCCAAATCTGCAAAACATAAACTCCCGCTGCCATGGTCTTCTCGTGGAACATGACCTCGTACATCTCATGAAAAAGGTGAGCCAGCATGCACTGACCCCACCCAAAGATCTCAGGTGCCTCAACCATCCTGCGGAGCATGGCACCCCACCCACACTCCAAACCATGATGTCCTCTGTCAGGACATAAGAAATAGCTCAGGAATATAGCTAGCACAGATGCCAGCCTGTGTGTCAGTCCATATGTGTGCATGAGCTCATCACAGCTAATGGCCCTACCCCTCGGTAGCTCTCTCTCGAACATAACTGATAATGCCTCTGTCCTTGCTCGAGGCACTGTATCATAAATGACTTGGGCACCATGAAAGGGAATTCGCAAGATCCTCCAGATGTCCTCCAGAGTGATAGTCATCTCGCCCATCGGCAAGTGAAAGGTGTTTGTTTTCGAATGAAAACGCTCCACCAAAGCTGTGGGAATCCGACATAGAGAGGACAACCCCAATTGGGCAATGTGCGCCTGATCTGTGTCATCAAGACTCCGCAATAGCTCTCCATATGGCAGATAGTGTGATCTGAATGACACATCTCCAAAGACCTCATGCACGCACAAATAAAAAAATGACAAACAAACGATCAGTATCAAGTCGAAACGAAGCATCAAAACGAACTAAAATCTAATTTTTAAGTGCGAAAATCAAAACTATCATGGAATTTCGCACGAAATTCATGAAATCTCGTGCGAAATTCTACTAGTTTCGCACGAAGACATTCTTTCTTTGCGCGAAGAATCACACATTCGTGTGAAAAAAGAGTTGCTCGCGCAAATAAAGAAATGTCTACACGAGAAAAGAGGATTTTACATGAAAATCGAATCACCTCGTGCGAAGAATCTCTTTCTTCGTGCGAAATCAAATGCCTCCCATGCGAAGATCCTCACGCCGCGCGTGAAGAAACAAACAACCCTGAATCTTCATGCGAAGAAAGAAGATCTTCGCGCAAGAAGAGATCGGTCTCGCGCGAAGAAAGATTAAACAATCCTAAAACATGCTACAACATGCAATAAATGACCTCAAAATGCGTGAAAATAATAGAACAAAAATGAGAAATCGACAACTCACCAGTGGCTCGTAGTCTGCTAGCCGGTTGTGTCGTCTAGAGTGCTCAAAATGATGATATCTCACGTTCACAGCCATGTCTCTATCAGAGCTCAAAATAACTACAAGACAAAAGTACAAATGAATTGAAAATGACCCCTCGAGCCCTTATATAGCTGTTGACCAAATTTTTCAAAGTGCTCAGATTTGCACAAAAATCACACCCCTAGCTAATTGGACCATTCTGGATCCATTTTCGGGATCACATTTGAAATTCGACACACCTAAGAGCCTCAAAAATGCGTTTTAAAATTTTAGGGACCGACGCGATCGAACGCTTGTGCAGCCCAAATCTTTCTGATACTTTGTGATTATTGGAATCTTTTCAAATTTACATTCTCCATATTTTCAACATTCATTTTGAAAATAGTCAATTCAAGTCAACTGTGGCTAAATGTGGTCAACTTTTGGTCAACCTTGGTCTTTGTGACTTCGCAATCATTTCAAATCAACCCTGAATCTTCTTTAGATCGTTCTAATCTCTTCTAAATTCTGTTGAATCTCAGATTTCTTCTACATCTCATGATATACTGCTTCAAATCATATTTCTGGTGTGTCATCTTTCAATTTCGCTCCCGAGGGGGCAGGATGATTAAAATAATTGAATACCTATTGCTTGGGGCATCTGGTTCCCATCTTATGTCCTTATCACTTGGGGCATCTCATCACACAGGGCATTTTGTTCCCTTCTATCTGGCATCTTTGCCATCTATCTTATCTTTTCATCAATTGATCAACCTTATAACAACTCTTCTCAAAGTTCGATAGACAAGTATTGGGACAATCTAAACCCTGACTCCTGAGGATCAAGCCTCGTTCTGGGGATGATTCTACAACTCATGATTGGACCTTGTTATCTTTTTTTTTATATCAATTTTAGGTATCTAGGTGTTCTATATGGATCCTTCAAGATTATGCTTCGTTCTGAAGATAGTCTTTTAAATGCTATCAATCTTAGGTATCTAAGTGCTCTACTTGGATTCCTTGGGATTAAGCTTTGTTCTAGAGATAATCCTTAAAAGCTTATCAATTGGTCTCTGTGTAATCAACTTCGGAACCAATCTCATGTTCGCATCATGCTTTCTAATTATCTTTGAATTGAACATGTTGCTCGCACATTCATTCAAAGAGGGGCAAAATGTAATACCCCAAAATTGGCTCATTGCCATCTCAACCAATTCTGGTCTATTTCTGACCAATTCTAAGTCCTATTCCATTAGGCAAATTCTTATTCGGCTACTCACTACTTGACTTAATTTTTAGATGTAGAAAACCCTAATCTGCATTCATCATGCTTATTATTTAATTCCTAGAGTATTTACTCATATTAGTCACATTAAACCTATTGATTAATATTTTTAATTTAATTATAGATTAGGGTTTTATGCATCTAACAATTAAGTCAAGTAGCGAGTAGCCGAATAATAATTTGCCTAATGGAATAGGACTTAGAATTGGTCAGAAATAGACCAGAATTGGTTGAGATGGCAATGAGCCAATTTTGGGGTATTACAACTAGAAGCAGGAAGATCAAGATGTCCAAGAGAGAAGTTCCCAAGCTCAACACAGATAACTTCACTGCATGGAAAAGCCTAATGAAATTGAACCTTGGATCAATAGGTGACTATGCAAAAACCTCAATTGGAGTGGAACATGTAGATCCAACTGGACCCCTCACTACAGATGATTTGAACAAAAGGAAGGAGCATAATCAAGCAATACTAGAGATTGCCTCTGCACTCAACTATACTGAATTTGATGACATTAAAGAATGTGATTCTGCATTCAAGATGTGGAAAGCCCTGTCAGATATCTATGGAGGAGATCAGAATGTTCAAAGAGCAAAAAGAGAAAGCCTCAAAGGAAAGTTTGATGACATGAAAATGGAGGAAGATGAGAATGTTGCTCAATATGCCTCCAGAATGAAAGAAGTGGTAAGTGCAATAAGAAGTCTAGGTGGTCATTTGGAAGAAGATATTGTTAATAGAAAATACTTAAGAACCCTGCTCCCTATCTATGCCATTAGAGTTTTAGTCATCCAAGAACTAAGGTGTGTACCAAGGAACACACTAACCTTTGAAGGTATAGTGGGAAGACTTACTGCATTTGAGCTATCCAACTTTGATAATTACAGATGTAAGAATCTTGAATTTGCCTTCAAGGCCAAGATGACATTGAAAGACACTAAGGAGATGAAATCAAAGAAGAAGAGTAAAAAAGGAAAACATGTATCCAATGACAGCAGCACAAATGAGGAAGATGTGGAACAATTGGAAGCATTATTGGCTAGAAGATTTAACAGAGGAAAAGGTAAATTCAAGGGTAAGTTTCCTATCATTTTTTAAATTGCAATGAAGTAGGACATATTGCTACAAGGTGTACATAGAAGAAGAACTACAAAGAAGGAAACAAGTACAAGAACAAAAAGGAGGATGATAGCAGAGATTACAAGGACAAAGGTAAAAGATGCTACATTGTTGAAGAGGATTCTAATGAGAATGATGATGAAGTTGTCTATGTAGCCATGAAGGATGAATGAGATGAAGATGAAGTAACAACACTAGTAACCTGTGTGAACAAGATTGACAAGTGGATCATAGACAATGGATGCTCACATCACATGATAGGAGACATAAGTAAGTTTATTACCTTTACTCAATATGGTGGAAATAGCATTAGATTTGGTAATGATGCTCCATGTCAAATCAAAGGAAAAAGTTCCATTAAACTTATAGAAAAAATTTCATGTGATAATGCATACTATGTTGAAGGATTGAACTACAATTTGCTAAGTGTGTCACAGTTAGGCAATGTAGGATGCAAAGTAGAATTTGGAAACAAGACTGCCAAAATCTATGACACTGATAGAAATCTGATAGGAAAAGGTGAACAAACTAGGAGTAATCTGTTTTACCTAGACATGGAAGATGCAACCTGTCCTATTGTAAAACCTGATGATGTTTGGTTATGGCATAAGAGGTTATGTCATGTTATCTTTGATAATCTGATCGACACTAGTAAAAAGAAGAAAGTCAGAGGTTTGCCTAAGCTAAAAAGGCCTGAAAATACAATGTGCAAACAATGTCAACTAGGAAAGATGACTAAGTCAAGTTTAAAAAACAAAACCTACACTTCCAAAGAAGTACTAAAACTAGTCCATACAGACCTATGTGGCCCAATAGAAGTGCAAAACTACCAAGGAGACAGATATATAATGCTATTTGTGGATGACTACTCCAGGATGATGATTGCCATGTTCTTAAAGCAAAAATCTGATGCATTTCAAATGTTTAAGTGATACTTGGCCAGGGTTGAGAAAGAAACAAGAAAGAATTTAAAGTGTTTAAGATCAGACAGAGGAGGAGAGTTTACATCAAAATAATTTGAGACATTTTGCAATGACAAAGGAATCAAGAGACAAACATCAGCACCAAGAACTCCACCTCATAATGGCATTGTAGAAAGGATTAATAAATCACTGATAGGTTGTGCCAGAACATTAATGATAGAGAAAAATGTTACTCTGAAGTACTAGAGAGAAGTTGTAAGTACTGTTGTTTACACCCTAAATCAAGTACAAGTCAAGAAAGGTATAAATGTAACACCTTTTGAATTATGGTATGGTCACTCTCCCAATGTAAAACATTTCAAATTATTTGGTTGTAAATGCTATATTCTTAAAGGTACTAGAAATGGCAAGTTTGATGCAAAGAGTGATGAAGGCATATTTCTTGGATACTCCACTAGAAACAAAGCATATAAGTGTTTGAATACTAACACTAATAAGATTATGGAGAGTCCAAATGTAAATTTTGATGAGCATGCAGAAGTCTAAGTTGATGAATCCAAGAATCCAGAAGATTATACATCTTTTGTATACTTTTATAAAGAAATGCCAACTGAAGATGATGCTACTAATTAAGTTGCGAATCAACAAAAAAAATTAGTATCAGCCAAGTCACAGTAAGTGAATGTCGAGTTGCAATCAGAAGCTAAGTTATAAAATGAAAAAAATGCACATTCTAATTTTGAAAATAGTACACATGGAAGAGATGATAAAATACTTGAAAGTGATGTGCAAAGTGACTCTAAACCTGAAGAACCAAACATGAAAAGAATGATAGAACCAAGACTATCCAGGTATGTGAGAAAACATCACCTTGTAGAACAAATCATTGGTGACAAGGATGCAAGACCAATGACAAAAAATAGATTAAGAAATGAATCATGTCTACTACGCAAGATTGAGCCCAAAATAGTGAAAGATGCACTACAAGATGATAACTAGTATAAAGCTATGGAAGAAGAGATAGATTAGATTGAGAAGAACAAAACCTGGACCTTAGTTCCTAGACTAACTGATAAAAATGTAATTGGTACCAAATGGGTCTTTAGGAACAAACTTGATGAGAATGGTGAGATAACAAGAAATAAGGCCAAACTAGTTTGCAAAAGTTATGCACAAGAAGGACTGGACTATGGGGAAATATTTACCCCTGTTGCAAGAATGGAAGGAGTGAGAACACTATTTGCATATGCTGCTTACAAAGGTTTCAAAGTCTACCAAATGGATGTAAAGTCTATTTTTCTAAATGGTATACTGGAAGAGGAAGTCTACATAGAACAACCAGAGGGATTTGTTGATGACAACAACAAGGATATGGTTTGTGAATTGCATAAAGCACTCTATGGTTTGAAACAAGCACCTAGAGCCTAGTATGAGAGACTACACAAATATCTTGTAAAGATAGAATTTGAGAGAATAGATGACAACAACAACCTGTATATCAAGGCAAAAAAAGGTAAAGACATTTTGATATCTGAAATCTTTGTTGATGATATAATATTTGGAGGAAAAGATGTTCTATGCAAAGATTTTGCTAATCAAATGAAACATGAGTTTGAGATGTCAATGTTTGGAGAAATCAAATTATTTGTTGGATTGCAAGTACATCAACTAAAGCATGGCATATTTGTGACCCAATCAAAATATATCAATGAAATACTCAAGACATTTGGATTAAAAGACTCAAAATCAATCAATACACTAATGGTAACAGGGCATAAGTTATCCAAGACTGATGAGTCAGCTGAAGTAAATCAGACAATGTACAGATCAATGATTGGAAAGTTGCAGTATGTTTTACATAGTAGACCAGACATTGCATTAGTAGTTGGAATAGTGGCAAGATTTTCTACAAATCTAAGAGAAAATCATCTAATGGTAGTAAAAAGAATACTGAGGTATCTAAAAGGAATTGACAACTTTGGCTTATATTACAAGAGGAATGAAAAGTTTGAGTTGAGAGCCTACACTGATGTAGATTGGGGAGGTAATATTGATGATAGAAAAAACACCAGTGGAGGAGCACTCTTTTTAGGTAAAAGACAAAGTTGTACCTCACAATCCATAGCAAAAGCTGAATATGTTATTGCTGCTATAAACTGCACCAATATTGTATGGATCAAACATCTATTGCAAGGTATGAAGGAAGAGGTAACTAAACTTGTGATACTCTATTGTGATAACACAAGTGCCATCAACATATCAAAGAATCTTGTAATGCATGCCAAAATAAAACATATTGCAATTAAGTATCCCTATGTAAGAGAATTGGTGGTAGACAAGCGAGGATGGAATATATCAACTTAAAGCAATAGATTACTGACATCTTTACAAAAGCACTACCTAAAGATGCTTTTGAGTATCTTAAAGGTAAGTTAGGGGTGATACCCCTATCCAAGGCTGTTTGAGGCAAAAGAAAGATTGCCCTGTATCAAATGAGTTAATTATTGACATACTACAAATTGATACAGAGGATATTTACTTTAGGATCATGCTTGAAGTAATTAAAATGTTGAAGTTCCAAATCATTCGCAAAGCAAGGTGACAGAGGGAGAAATTGGAATACCTACAAATGTTACACTTGCATATCAAGATGCTGAGATAATAAGCCTTTGGCATTGCTGTTAAGGAGGGAGATAAATAGCAGAAACTGATCAACAACATTCAATTGGAAAGAGGAAGAAGTAGCAAGAAGCTGATCAAATCTATAGGATCAAATGGATAGAGGGAGAAGTAGCTAATACCAGAATGGCAGAACATGATCAATGCATACAAAGGAGATAGGAGCAGTACAAGATCCAAGTGAATAGTGGTAAGCAACAGAAAAGAGGGAGAAAAAGGATGTTCAGGAAGATATAGCATAAAGAGATGAAAAAGGAAACAACAACTAAGAGGGAGATGCAAAAGTACAATAATCAGGATAACAAATCCGAGAGGGAGATGTGAAAACTTATGGTAACACATTTTTCTTTTTGGCATTTGATTTACTATTTTGACCTAGTTAGCATTTTGTTAACTTGGTTGATTAGTTTGGTTTGTCATCAATGCCAAAGAAGAAGATTGTTGGAAATTTGATTGAAAAGATCATTGTAAGAAGAATATTGATTGCAAAGAGGGAGATTATTGATAAAGAATGTTTTGAATCATTGTTTTTTCATTGATGTCAAACCTGCTAGTTGTTGGAATGACAATTGCTTATAAGATCCAACTTAGTTGATTGATGAAGATGATTTAATTAACAAGATGTAACAAGAGTACCTAAGGGAAAGGTTGAGTTATGATTTTGTAATGAAGTGCAAGGATCAGTTAAGACAATGGTTAAATGATGTATTGATAGTATACTTGAAGATACAAAGGTTGGCCACACTTAGAAACTTTAGAAGTATAAGTTGTAACAAGGTTGACTACAAAGCATAACTAAGTTCATCAGTGAGTGTCAAGCAAGCTAGTTAGAGCCAAGAAAATTTTGAGTTAGAGCTAACCAAATGAAAAATCTAGTGTGTGTCAAGCGTGTTCAAGTGTCGAGCAAAGTAATAGGTGTCAAGCGTCAAAAAAACTTAGTAGATGCCGAGTGAATCCATAGTAGGTGCCAAGCATCAGTTTTAAAATGTAGTTGATGCCAAGTAACACAATATGTGTTGAGCACCAGAATTTCAATAATGTTGAGCTACTGCATTATTAGAAAAGTCAAAGATTCACCAAATCTAAGCTAACAAAGTTGTTACCTTGAGTTTTGTGAACCAATTGGAGGATAAGGATGATGAGCTAGTGGCACAGAATTTTATGTAAACCATTTTTGAACAAATTCAAGAGGATCCTTCAAAATGTTTCAAGAAGGAACAAAATATGGGTTAGATTCAATGAATCCTACCGAATCCATTCAAACTAAAATTAAAGGAGGGAAGAATCGAGTGGGAAAAGCAATTCTAGACTTCTATTTAAGTAGTCACAGGCCAAGAACTAAGAGTTTTTGGTGTGCCAAATTGCGAGGTGGTTGAAGGGTGTCAAGGAAAAGACATCAATAGGAGAAGAAGAACATAGCACAGAGACTATGCTTCGATAAGTGGTCAGAAAGAAGATTGCACTGGTACATCGAGCAAGGAGACTCAAGGAGGCAAAGCTTGAAAGAGGAGAACAAACTGTTAAAGCTGAAGAGACTAAAAAGCCAGGCAAATGTTGTGAGCAGAATAGAGATTTGAAATCTGCAAGATAAGTTGTAAATTGTAATCAAGTCAAAACCCCTTATTGTTACTCTCTAGCAATTGTATCAATTAGGATAAAAATCATATGGACTTAGGTTGGTTTAATAGTCATTTTTAAATCCTTTAACACGGTGACATTCCAAGTGAATGTTCTAAAGTCCTCTAACCAGGCCCACTTCTAATAAGGTGGTTAAATCCTTTAACCAAGTCACATTTAACAATGTGTTGTAGGCCTTTGACAGGGCATCACTTCAAGAGAGTGAGAATTGAGTAGCATGTTACTGGTAGTTTTTCCCAAATTGGTTTTCCACGTAATTCACTATGTTATGTGTTGATCTTTCATGTGTTATGCTTGCATGTTGATTTACAATAACTTGCTAAGTAGAAAAGTTTAAGCTTTGGTGAATGAGTGGTTGAATGGGCTCACTACACTTAGTGAAAAAAGTTTTAATTGGACATTTGGACCTTGAATAATTGATTCAACCACCCCCCCCCCCCTCCTCTCAATTATTCTAAAGCATTTGCAACAATATGGTGACCCAGAAACCTTATGGATAAAAAGTAAAACTGGGGTGGGGATGATAGCCACAAGCTTTAGTATTGTAGTATAAAGTTGGTTGGTTAAGGCTTACAATGATAACTTCTAATAATCTGCCTTGTTAGGAGCAATACAGACTACTAGGTCCACCTTGTAAAAAGATTTACAAAACATACAATGAATTATGCACTTGGTAAAGAGATTTGCAAAAGACTATTAAGTCTACCTTATGAAAAGATTTAACTATTCCACCTGTTAGGATGAACCAATGGTTGATCTCTTATCTAAAACTTTGATTTTCTAGTTGAGATTCATTTGGAGTGTAATGATCACCTTGTTGTGATAGATAAATCTTTGATGCTCCTTATACTACTTATAGCCTTCTTACTTCACACTTTGCACTTTTGCTCTTACACATATATTTCCATATTTATATAATACATTTTTTATTCATTTGGATGTGATATAATACATTACATATATACCAATGTAAATTACAATTCATCAAAGTTGACTATAATACAAGTTTCACCAAAATACACAAAGTCAACCGAACTGCTAGAACTCGAGTTTTAAAGACAAATTCGGTGAGGCTCTTATACTCGGCAACCATTGTCAACACTCAACATCATCATGCTTTTGGTAGACATAGAAGCTATGTTCATACTAATTACTTACAAGTAGTTTGAACTTGGTCAACATTGGTGACTCAGTGAATATTGTGAAACTCGACATATAAACGGAATCACTTGATTGACACTATATAGCTCGGTCAACACTATCACTACGGTCTCTATATAAACTAAATTACTTGGTTGACACATCTTGGCTCGGTCAATACTAGATTCACATCACTGAAGCTATGAACTTGGTAAACACTATGAAGCTCGGTTTACACTGATAATCATCAACTTGGTAGATATTGCTCGGTGCAAACTGAGTATTGTTTCTGGAACTCAGTAGTAACTATAGAACTTAGTAGAGTCTGAGTTGGTTGGTTAACACTATAAACTACAAGATAATCTCGGTAGTTATTAACCATTTGATTAAGTGTGTGTCACTAATAAATAAACTTGACCATAGTGTCAATAATCTTCACCTTTGGCATTAGTCACAAAAACACTTATTGATCAAAAACTAAATTCTCAAAATTTTAAGTTTAAAAAAATCTTTAGTCTCCATCCTATGTGTTCATCTTGGTAACATACTCTATTTTTGAGTTTTTTCAATATTGCTTTTGTACGAGATGTTTTCTAATTATTTATACATGTATATGTATAATATTGTAATGCTCCCCCATACATATATATACATTTTACTTACTATATATCTCATGTTTTTATATTACATATCTTTTCATCTTCTCCCCCTTTATTGCATCTTCTCATTTTCTCCCCCTTTTTGACATTAATGCTAAAGGTGTATGCTACATGGTAATGCCAAAATGTGACAAGAAGTCAAAATGTACCTTTAAAATTAGTGACATTTTCTTGTCCCAATTTTCTTGTAACACCTTGCTTGCATGTAATGCAATCTGTACTTCTACTGATAACTCCATCATGTGATCAACTATGGAGAAGTTATTGTCATGGATGAGAGTTTTGACATGTGCAATATGTTTATGCAATGCATCCATGTTTGAGAGAATCATGTCTTGAATGTTTACAAGTGTGGCCCTTATCCTGGCTTCTTCCCTTAATAATTTTGCTTGCATATTAGTCAGAAATCTGATCTTTGAGTAATGAGTAGAATTGTAGCTCAAGTCAAGTGACAACTGGTGTGTACTTGCCTTCAAGTCTTCATCTATCTTAGATAGTTTTATTTTTTATTTCCTTAGTGAATATAGATGTGTCACATACCTTGCTAAATAATGAAGTAACATTATTGGTAGAGGTTTTCAATGAGTTGAGGATAGTAGACAGGTCTACTTGATATATTGCAATTTCCTGTGCAACTGGCTCCAACTTTATTTTCAAATTTCTTCTCTACTCTTTGCAACAAATTTTCTTGCCCATTTAGATCTTCATTTAATTTTTGAACAACTTTTCTAACTGAACTTTGAGAGGTTGAGTACTATCAACCTCAGTATTGAGTGCATTTGCAAGTATGTTCTTTGCATCTTCTAGCACTTGTTTTTCTATAATTTTCTCCTCTCTAAGCTTTTGTTTCTTAGCTTTCTTCTACAATAGTTCACCTACTACATGCATTTGATCAGGATTCTAAGTAGAGATATCCTAATTCAGGATAATTATATCCTCATAAGATCAATGTCTTCTTCTTTACCTTTTTCCTTGCTTGAAACTTTGGTACTCGGTTGAGGCTTGCTCTCAACTATCCTTGTACTAACTATTTGTACACTGGGAATTATAACAATAGTAGAAATAGAAATACTAGCAACAAAACTAGATATTGCACTCATAGTAGAAATACCTAGGTATTGTGTAGCCAAATTTGATGAAGGAGGAAGCACTAACTACTCGGTAGATGAAGTATTGATCACTTCATGTCATGTCCCCTTTTCAAATAATTAAAAATAATAATCTTTGCTAAGGCAGGCAAGCCCAAAAAGGTGAAGTTTCGGAAAAAGGGGATAATATTTGGAAGCTAATGGACTAATAAATGAAAATTATTATTAAAATATGTTTTATTAACCCCTCTTGGACGTGAGTTAGGGTTATGCCCTCTTTTAAGGGGTTTGGAGGCATTTTGGGCTCATTCCAGAACTTGATTTTTGCGCATTGCTTTGTTGTTCTTCAGAGGCTGCCAAACCTATGGAGAAGGAGACCCAAGAATGGGAGTTTTCAGGTTTCTAGGAAGGCTAAGGACAGGATTTTGAAGCCATTCCATGTGCATGCTCATGCAGAGTTTGCCTTTGTGCTGAACAATGCAGATTTGTGGGTTTTTGGGTGTGTTTTTTGTAAGAGTTTGGTGTTTCCAGTTGAGTATTTCATATCAGTTTGGGTTGCTATTGTATTTCAGACTTTTAGATGTTAAAATAGAGCTGAATATATGTATTTGGTTGTGATTATACTTCTGTGATAGATTTCTAGCTATTTTGTGTTATTTTCGGGAGCTCGATGAGCATTGTTTTTGTCTTCCATTTGGAAGTTGTTGTGTAAATGTTATACATATCTGAAAATATCATTTTGTAGGCTGTTATTCTGCTCAAATTTCTATAAAAATGTCCACTTTCTAATTTATTAATAATAGGTGAAGTTGTGAAGCTTTTGGCATTATTTCTAGCATACCCGATTTGGGGTTTATTGAGAAATTGGTGGATCTTTGAAATATTGGTTGTTTGATTTTAAAGATCTAATTTGAGGCTTGAAGTATCATATAAAATCAGAGAAAAGGACATTTCAGTGGTATCAGAGCTATGATCTTGCTAGCCTGAGGGTTTGTAGAAGTTTGCATATCAGTTTTGACAACTACCCAAATCTTGCATGTCAAAATTTATGGTTGCATGCTACTTCTAATCATTTGCATGTTAGTTCTTGGTGAATTTGGTGGTTGCATGTTGCTTCTAATCAGCTGCATGTCAAAATCTATGGTTGCATGCTACTTCTAATCATTTGCATGTTAGTTCTTGGTGAATTTGGTGGTTGCATGTTGCTTCTAATCAGTTGCATGTCAAAATATATGGTTGGATGCTACTTCTAATCAATTGCATGTTAGTTCTTGGTGTTTGAAGAAGTTATAACCTATTGGGGTTACACTCTACTTTATCCAAAATGGACAGGTATAGTACAGAGTCTCAGAGGACACAATCTTGGACAATTGATATCCAGAGTCAAAACAGTAGAAAGGATGGTTATTTAGACATTCGAGATAAACTTAGAAAAATAAGCCACGACATGTCTGAACAGTTGGTTGAGCACCACCGTATAATGAATGACATGTTGTCTGACCCAGCTAAGGTGGATAAGTTGATTGGATTTCTATTTGGCATATTTTCTCACAAGGCAAATGACACAATTACCAAGAACTTGCATGAGGAGTTTGAGAAACTAGCTTATAGCCAAGCTGAGGTCTCAGATTCTACTCCGCCACAGGAGGTAGTGAGAAAGGATATTATGCAGATTGATAGTAATGGTCAACTTGATACTCAAATTGAGACAATTGTATACAGGTCGTCAAAGGGTGATGTCACAGGTATTCAGGATGGTATAGTTACAACAGGTAGTGACTACAGCATAGTGGGTTCAGATGATGATTATGAGGATGTTGTTGTGCATGATGGTGAGATACCTGGTAGAGATGAGAAGACATTGAGCATTCATGACTTTGCTGAGAAAGAGTACCAGGCACAGTTAGATTCTTCGACACATGAGGTTGAGGTTGGTAGTACTTCACATGATTTGTCTAGCCAGCTGAAAGTGAACAAAGATAGTATTGTGCCTTCATTATCTCATCATGACAAGTATGTGGAGTTAGTTGGTATTGGTCATATTACTCAAGTGAGGAGTTTTCTTGAGTTACCAGCTGATTCTAGTTTACAGATATTGACTCGAGATTGTTACATTGGCATTTGGGATTCAGTTGACTAGAGATCTTTAACACTTTTTGGTAGCAGTGTTTGTTTGGGTGCTATCATGGATTTGATTAGCAGATTGCACGGTGTTGTCTTTTCTTGTGCCAGCAGCTTGTCCGATGCTAGTATTAGTTTTTATACATTGGTGTTGGGCTTTCTTCATATATCCAGTCGACCATACTTGCTAGAATGTGTTGATGATCTTTCATATTTGGCAGTGTGTATAGATGAGTCCCAGGATCATATTGGCATTGATGACATCCAGGAGGATGCAGTGGGTAGTTTTGAAGACTTAGTTTCCTTGGCAGTTTCTTTTGGTACAGAAGAGTTAGATATCAGTGCTACAGTTTTTGATACTCCATATGTTGATATGAGCTTTGGAGTTGATTCACAGGATATGGATGGTAATACTCTAGAGACTAGTAACTTTGAGGATACTCATTTAGACAGTACATCAAAGGAGGTTTGTAGGAGATAGTCTAGCCAGTGCCATCATGTGTCTAATCAGTTGAGAGTTAGTGAGTGAGACATTGCTATCGCTTGCCAGCATTTTGATGCTGCTCGTCAGTTGTTAGCAGTTTATGGATGGGGTTCTCCTACTAGTGATGAGCAGGGAGGCAGTTATCTTTCCTTGACAGAGTTCCACTCTTTATGGGAGGCTATCCAGATTTCGAGACAAGATTATATGCAGTTGGTAGCCGATAGAGATTATCTTATGGAGTGGGGCAGTACAGCATACGATGCATTGTTGGCCAAGGAAGATGAGGTGAGTGAGCTTACTCAACAGCTTAAGGTGACTTCTGAGATTCTTGAGAGTACACAGTTGGCTTTCAAGGAGTCACAGTTTCATTTGGCTGAGGTGACCATGGAGTTAGAGCAACTACAGTCTTTAATAGATTCTATACAGTCACAAGCTATGGTGTTTGGTGATCCGAGGATGTCCATGGTCGAGATTTTCAAAGACAGTGGAGATGGGGATGCATCCATCCTTGATACTAACATTGGCATATCAGGTTTGTCCCCACTAGAGTCAGGTTCAGTTGAGTTGGGTACTGCAACAGATTGTTGTGGTATGCCTGACATGGTGGTGACCTCTAGTACTAATGGCACGAAGACTAGAGATGATGTATCAAAGACCATGTGTGATGTTGGTGAGCCGACAGTTGGTATGGTTCCTGCTAGTAATACTACTCCCTTGGCGATGTCTTCAGAGGTAGTAGTCAGTTCCAACTTGGTTAGTGATCAATTGCAGTTAGTTACATCTAGATTGCAGTCTGAGCCACTGACTGAGATTGGTGCATTCTATCGACATTACATTGTGAGGTATGCTCATCAATTCACCTTTGATGACCATGTTGATGAGATTATGATATAGAGATGTACTTTGGTTCCTAGTGCTTATCATCAGTTATGGGATAGTTTGATGCCTCGGGATGAGAGTTGTGATGGGCACGACATGGTGATAGGTCTTGCAATTGACGATTTGATAATACATGACTTAGAGCAGGAGTTTTGGAGTGATGCTTCAGCGGGTGTTGTTATTGATTCTACTCCTTTGGCTATGACATCTCCTGACTTAGCTGGTGATCAGTCACACTGGGTTGTATCACTTGTTCATGGTGATCTGTTGACTGAGGTTGGTTTTTTTTATCAACATTATATTGCAGGGTATGTACATCAGTTAGCATTTGATCCTTGTGTTGAGGAGTTGATGGCAGACAAACTTGGTTTGGGTTCCATTTCTTGCTATTTATCTTGTGATGGCTTTTCACCATCAGGGGTGCATGGGAGTTATGGTTATGAGACAGTGGCCGGTGATCTGCAGAGTTGTGTTAACTACAGGAGTTGTATAGTGTGTGGATTCTCCATACTTGGTACAGTTTCATTCGAGAGCGTTCACCATTGTTGCAGAGTTGGATTGTACATTCCGTATAGGCCAGTGGGATGCGTTGATGGTATTTATTATGTTGGAAATTTGATTTGTCCACTTTACTTGAGTTTTGATGTTTTAAGAGTTTGTGTCTCGTGGGTTTCTGACTATGGAAGTTGTGACTTTGGAGTTTGGTCGAGCAGTAATTGTCAGTTTGATTATGGATTCCTCTTGGTTATATTGCAGAGGATATTGCAGGAGCCTGTGTTAATTGACAATAGTATAGTTCATGACTACATTTGGGATCTAGGTGGATTGATTAGTCTATTGTTTAGCCATTGCTTGAGGACAATAAATATTTGGAAGGGGAGGACTTGTCATGTCCCCTTTTCAAATAATTAAAAATAATAATCTTTGCTAAGGCAGGCAGGCCCAAAAAGGTGAAGTTTCGGAAAAAGGGGATAATCTTTGGAAGCTAATGGACTAATAAATGAAAATTATTATTAAAATATGTTTTATTAACCCCTCTTGGATGTGAGTTAGGGTTATGCCCTCTTTTAAGGGGTTTGGAGGCATTTTGGGCTCATTCCAGAACTTGATTTTTGCGCATTGCTTTGTTGTTCTTCAGAGGCTGCCAAACCTGTGGAGAAGGAGACCCAATAGTGGGATTTTTTAGGTTTCCAAGAAGGCTAAAGATAGGAGTTTGAAGCCATTCGATGTGCATGCTCATGCAAAGTTTGCCTTTGTGCTGAACAGTGCAGATTTGTGGGTTTTTGGGTGTGTTTTTTGTAAGAGTTTGGTGTTTCCAGTTGAGTATTTCATATCAGTTTGGGTTTCTGTTGTATTTTAGACTTTTAGATGTTAAAATAGAGCTGAATATATGTATTTGGTTGTGATTATACTTCTGTGATAGATTATCAGTGCTTTCGTGGTGTTTTCGGCTATTTTGTGTTATTTTCGGGAGCTCGATGAGCATTGTTTTTGTCTTCCATTTGGGAGTTGTTGTGTAAATGTTATACAGATTTGAAAATGTCATTTTGTATGCTGTTATGCTACTCAAATTTCTGTAAAAATGTCCACTTTCAGATTTATTAATAATAGGTGAAGCTGTGAAGCTTTTGGCATTATTTCTGGCATACCCAATTTGGGGTTTATTGAGAAATTGGTGGATCTTTGAAATATTGTTTGATTGATTTTAAAGATCTGATTTGAGGCTTGAAATATCATATAAAATCAGAGAAAGGGACATTTCACTTCAGTAATTGTAGTACTTAGTTGAACATGTGCAAAGATTGGTTGGGTGCTTGTAATTGCAGCGGTTGCCACAACCAACTCGGAAAAAGATTTCTCTAAGCATGATGGCTTTAAAACTTTTCTCAAAGAGTGAGGAAATGAGACCATAATCGTTGTTGCAATCTTCTTTGGGTCGGTTTCCTCAATACTCTGAATCTCAAGGAGATTCTCCTCCATAGCTTCCTATTCTTGCTCCTCATCATCTAGATTGACATCATATGTTTCTTCCTCATTAATATTGTCCTTTTCTTCCTTATCATCTTCATCATCATCTTTATTACTGACATGAGTGAAAAACTCACTCTTTTGATGAATATTATAGATATTTCTCCATGTAGTAGTAGTTGACTTCACCACATGTTCAATATCATTCACTAATATCATGCAAGTGTGGAATTTCAAAGTAAGTTTTTCTTCATTTTTCTTCATGGACTCTTTTACTTCTTTATCATTAAGACTTGGCATGAGCTACCTTAGAGTTTGTTCAAATATATCCTTTGCAATCTTCTTAGCATGTTCCCATCTTGGTTTGATTCTTTCCATACGTTCATTGGGAATTTTTTGTACAAGTTGATCAAGTGAATATTTCCATTTACCTAACTTGGACATAATCATGCCTTCAACTTACTTCTTCTCATCTGCATTCCTGGTCTCATATCTGAGAGATTTAAAGTTTGCCATGTAGCTCCTACATCAATCTCCTTTAATTTATCTTGAAATGTAGGTGGAGGCCTTTTGAAACTAACATCCTCTACTTCTTCTTCACCTAATTTCAACTTCTTTCTTGATCTGGATGCTCTTCTAGTGAATACTGCAATAGATGACTTGGTAGGTCTGGTTATGATAACCTTACCTTTCTTCTTGACTGGCTCTTCTTTTTTTGATTTAGTTTCTTTTGCCTCATCTTTTGCATCATCTTCTTCCACGTCATCTCCTTTTCCTTCTATCAGTAGGAGAGTAGAACTTGCTTGCCTCAGTTTTGCTATCCTCTTCTTTCATTTGCTGACTACTTGAGGGAGCTTTATTTCAAGTTCTATCTGGCTTTGGCTTCATCATAATTACCAAAATATGTAGCCTTGAGATCCACAAGTTCACTCAACAGTGCCTCAATGATGTCCTTAGTGTCATCAATGTTAACCTCATAGCTTAGAGGCTTAACCCACACCACTCTAGGTTTGACTGCTTGAATATATACCTTATCACAGTCTACCATGAAACAAACATCATCCTTGTAATCTTCTACAAGTTTCTTAGGAATTATGAATCTATTATTCATCTTTTCCTTGAATGAATCAAAATAATTGTCCATGATATTGACAAAGTTCTCACCCATCTTTGTTATATACTCATTAATATGATATAATATTGTTATATCTTTTCTCCATTTGACTGAACCTTTTGAAGGGAAAAACTTTTGCACAAAGAAGAATAGACAAGTTACACAAGTTATTCTTCAAAGTCCTTATGCTCTCTCCATGTTTTTGTTGAATTGATTTAATTTTAGTTCAACAAGGTTGAAGGACATGTTCTTCTTCACCACCTTGACAGGCAAATCAACTGCCTCACATGACACATTGTTGAGATGACTGGAGCTATAGATCTTATGTGCTATCACATGGATTCCAAATTTTAGCTCCATGTTAGTCACACTACTGATCATCATACCTCTTCCATCCTATTCGGCAAGATTTTTGCTTTCCAGTTCTACCCAAATTAGGGTTTTGGTAGTCTTTGCCTTGTTCAACATTGGGAGCCCTTTGATTCAATGAATCATTTTCTTCGTTATTGGAATAGGCTAATCCAACCATAGCTACCCATTGTGTACACGGCTAAGGATAAACCTTACCCATTTTATCTGGAAGTCTCGGGGCATATGTGGAATGTGGGTTAAACCCTTGGTCTCCAAGTGTTGATGCTTGGGTTTCAACTCACCATTCACACATAACTTTTCTAGAGCTCATCCATCTTTGGGGTTCCAATGTCTTGAATTGAACAGCAAAAATGCAAGTGAATATCATTAATCAGTAGTACCTTTGGTGGAATCTATGATTGAGCTCCGATTGGATCAAGCATTTCTGTAATTGCCAGACTTAAATTGAAGTCTGCTGCCTTCCAATTAACTCCTCAAACCAACATTTCAGATCCCTTCTTATTTTTGCTACTGGAGGATGCCATACTCAATGGGGTTTACAAAAACACAAAAAATTTCAGCAACAAATTGTACAAATTGCTTAGAAGCACATAAATTGTTCTTTGCAAATATCTCTTCAAAAATTCACTATGATAAATGAATTCAATTCATTTCCTTTTAACAAATTTCACTTTTCAATCATCATAAATGCTTGGTATGATCATTTTCTCAGTGACAGACTATCTTCCACTTGGTTCAATCTTAATGCTTGGCAAAGTCATCCTCAACTTGGTGTCCACACAATGTTTAGTTACTCCTAACCTTGCTCAATAGGGTCTTGCAACATGACCTAGCTCGGTAAGGTCTAGATTTTCCTTAGACACTTGGCGATCCCTTTGTATCTTGAATGCTAATATGGATCTTTCCTTCTAGCTAACTAGAACTGATGTAAGATGTCTGCTTCAGAGCTTTAGTTCTAGTTGTCCCTACGGGAGATCAAGTAGAAATGCTTGAGTCACCAAATTCTTGAGTGACATGTGCTTCATGGCTTGAACTTACATTCTCAAAAGATTTCAGAATCTATTGTTGTCTCATCTACTTTCTGATGTTGTCAACCTTAACTTTCTTTTCATCTTTTATCCTTCCAATGTTAATATAGTTCTTGGCAAGGTGTCCAATTTATGTATAAATAAAAAATCTTCTAGTGGTGTCTCTTGTTCTCATGTGATGTTTCACACAATTTGCTCCAATGTGTCCAAATTCTCCACAGTAGTAGCATCTACATCATGTGTTATAGTCCCAACCAAATATAGCTTTCACAATTTTTTCTATCGAGTTCAATATCTTGGTTTTGCATTCAAAGGATTTGTACTCATGCTTCTTACATTTGTGACATTTTCCTTCAAATTTTGGTTTCTCTTTGCATTCATTAGCTCTATGACCATGCATATTGCAATTGTAACATTTTCCATTGAATTTAGCTGTGATGAACCTCCTTATAGCAATATCGTGAGAATGCTCGAAATAACAGAATACAAAGTGATAGCAGAACTCAGAATGAATCTACTGATCGCAGGCCACTTCGAGGGGGTAACCTCCTGTGAGCAAGCTCAATACAATAAATTCGTCCGTGCCCATCAAGGGCCTCAACCTATTCTTATATACTGAGTACGATCTAGAAAAGTAATACTACCTATGCATGTGGGATAATAATAAAATATACTCACGGGACGACTTACAAAGCATATGCGTCCAACAACACTACTCTAACAAAATAAACAGAAGGAACACACAGGTTCCTAACATTAGCTTTACCATTACTCCAACATTTGTTTGATGTATGACCTCACTTACCATAGTGATTGCAAGTAGGTATTTGATTCTTTTGAGCTCCTTGCTTGGATGATTCGCCTTCTTCTTTGTATCCTATCCCTGCTTCGCCTTTCTGTCTGTATTGACTTTGCTTATTCAACTCATTCATGTCTACTTGAGATTTTATCATCCTTTCATTGGTTTGATTTCCAATGTTTAGATCATTTTGCAATCTTTCATTTTCTAATCTTAGATTCATGATTTTTTCATTTGCATTAGTAAGTTGATAAATGAAGTCTGCCTATTGAAGGGATAGATGTTGAATTTCATTGTTCTTTTCTTCTATCTCTTCTTTTGCATTGTCTTTTTCTTCCATGACTTCACACAATCTTACTAACTGAATTTCTTGATCTTTTTTCAGCTTTCTAACTTCTTCTTAAAGGTTACCATTATTTTCTAATAGTTCTTTGATTGCCTCATTAGCTTCATCTGAATTACTTTCTAAATGGATATCTTCAATTCTTTCTTTGGAATAGAGTTTATCATTCATTTGTACTACAAGATCTTGTCTTATTTTCAAGGACTGAGAGAGTTGCTCCTTTTCTTTCTTAAGTTGCCCAATAGCCAATTCCAAGTCCAACTTTTCATTGTCAATAACCTTATAAAGTCTGAATACCTCCATTGCCTTTGATCTTTGCTTAAGCTATTAAACTTCTTCTTTGAGAACCACAATGCTTTGATACCAATTGTTGAAAAGATAAGATAGGCTAGGTTACTAAGAGAGGGGGGGGTGAATTAGGAACCAATAAAACTTGTTCTTACTTCACCAATTAATCCTTCATATGTATTCTAATCTAATTGCATGCATGAAAAATAGAAAGCATTTAAGCATTCATAACACTTTAACACAAGATATGGTGATCCAAAAACCTTTCGAATAGAAAGTAAAATTGGGGTGGGGATGATACCTATAAGCTTTAGTACTGCAATATAAAGTTGGTTGGTTAAGGCTTACAATGATCACTTCTAATGATCTACTCTGTTAGGATTAATAAGGACTGTTAGGACCACCTTGTAAAAGGATTTACAAAACCTACAATAAAGTATGCACTTGGTAAAGAGATTTGCAAAAGACAGTGAAGTCTACCTTGTGAAAGGATTTAATTGTTTCACTTGTTAGGATGAACCAATGACTGATATCTGATCTGTAACTTTGATTTGTTGGTTGAGATTTCTTTGGAGTGTAATGATCACCTTGTTGTGATAGATAAATCTTTGTTGCTCCTTATACTACTTGTAGCCTTCTTACACCACACTTCTGCTCTTACACATATCTTTCTATATTCATATCATACATTTTTTTTTCATTTGGACGTGATACAATACTTACATATATACCAATCCAAATTACAATTCATCAAAGTCGGCTACAATACAAGTTTCACCAAAATACACAAAGTTGGCTGAACTGCTGGAATTCGAGTTCTAAAGACAAACTCGATCAGGTTCTAATACTCGGTAACCATTGTCAATACTCAGCATCATCATGCTCTCAGTAGACATAGAAGCTCAATTCATACTAATCACTTCCAAGTAGTTTGAACTCGATCAACACTAGTGACTTAGTGAACACTATGAAACTTGACATATTAACTGAATCACTTGGTTGACACTACATAGCTCAGTCAACACTATCATTACGAACTCAGTATAAACTGAATTACTTGGTTGACACATCTTGGCTCAGTCAACACTAGATTCACATCACTGAAGCTGAGAACTTGGTAAACACTATCAAGCTCGGTTTACATTGATAATCATCAACTTGGTAGATACTACTTGATGCAAATCGAGTACTATTTATGGAACTCGGTAGCAACTGTAGAACTCGATAGAACTTGAATTACTTGGTTAACACTGTGAACTGCAAGATAAGCTTGATAGCTACTAACCATTTGATTAAGTGTGTGTCACTAATAAACAAACTTGACCATAATTTCAACACCATCATGATCATCTATCAAATGGAAAATACACATACTTGCCTTATTATTAGAAGGGCCTCCAATTAACAACTTTTGATTGCTAGCTAACATATTAGGTTGTCTCCCCATTGCCTCCAATTTGGATATTTCCTTGTAATATCCTAATAAGGTGCATTGGCCTTAGGCATCTTCCTTTTAATCGCCATCACATCATACACCAACCTTTGAACTAGAGGATCAATCGAACCTAAAGTAAGTGCTTGTGAATTGGACACTTGTACACCTCTTCTCCACCTTCCTATGATGATACAATCATCTTCCAACTCAGTAGGTAGTCTTTGGGCTGTGTTGACATTTGCTACTTTGTCATGCCTTAAGTGAAAACTAATGTCAGGTGGCATAACATTGACAAAGAAGCCATTCCTATTCTCAACATTTGCTCTCTTTGCAATGGGTATCTTATGTAATATCTTATTGAATTTTGCCACAAAATCATGCATACATTCTTGAACTCCTTTCTTAAGTTGTGTTAACTGCAATAAGAGGGCATGTTCATTATTAGTTGCTTTGAACCACACTTCAAAGGCATTCCTCATAGAGGCCCAGTTAGTGATTACTCCATTTAGCAGACGATGGAACCAATTTGTGGTTGTTTCTATTAGTGTAAATAATTAATTAATATTACGCTTTACTTAAGTTTACTTAAGAATATGCATAGTCATATGAGTTGTCTTGGTGACAACATAGGAGTTAGCAACTTATTATAGCACATGGTGTCTACAACATCTCTTTACGAGATACACCTATGTAAACTTATCCTCTCATCATCGCACAAACTATTATGCACAGTGGAGGATAGTTCACCTTTGGTGGACATGTGTTGAGTTTCAATCCTTATCTCTTGTGTGACTTATAGACATATCAGTTTCCCTTATATACGACACCCTCTATGATGTATTCATCCAATTATATAATCATCCAATTATTTGATATCCATTCTCATATGAGATCATCATTTGTCTCTCTTGTGCTATCTACTGAGCTTCTTGATCTTGGCATTGAATTATTGCCTTAGGCAAATTCTTACATGGTATTAGAGCTATACCAAATTCTTACATGCTATCAGAGCCATAGGAGTTTCATTGCATAGCCGTTGGAGAGATTTTTTTGCAAGTCAAGATTGGAGCTTGCTGGTGCAAATCAGACATTGGCATCACATTTAGAAGGTCAAAAAAACCCCAAATCAACTTTTGTTTCATCAAAATCAGACATTTGAGGTGAAATCTAGAGTCATTTGAATTTTGGAGGTGTGGCAGCGACGATTCAGGAAAAATAATTACAGAGGTGATTTTCAAACTAGCGATATCTCCCTCGTACGGACTCCTTTTTTTGAGCAATTTTGTTTTGTTTTGGGGTAGAATTTCGTGATCGATACATTGGTGCAGGATGTTTGAGATCTTTATTCCTAAAATTTTCTACAAATTGAAAATCCTAATTTTTTCAACTTCAAAGGCCTAGTTTGGGCTCATCTGGACACATAGTCAGGTGCTAGTTTTTTAAAAAAGTGCATGGTTTTTTGTCTACTTTCCAGATCTAGTATCAGTTTGGAGTAATTTTGAGTAGACATAGTACTTTCAAATTTTGGTCTCATTTTGGCCTATTGACACTTGTAATTAATTAGATCCTTGAGAGGTCTTGTGTCTTATCTTGTTGAGTTTGATATAGCTTCATATTTATTGTTGTAAACAACAAAATCAGAAGTCCACTTATGCCCTAAATTGGCAAGTGGACCATTGTAATCGCACTAAATATAAAGTGCCAAATCTTGCATTAGGGCAGGTTTCTTTTATTTCTTTTTGCATTTTGGGGATGCATACATTATTTGATACATGGAGTCATTTCACAAGTGTCAATTTGGTTTAAGATTTAAATTAACAAAAAGAAACTATCGAAAATGGAGTGCTTTGATGATTGATCATCTAAGAGAACATAAGGAAGTATTTCCTTATCTATGTTCCAAAGAACTGCATTCTTCTACTGACTGAACGGTTCTTAGAATGATTTTTCAAGCTATTTTTATAAATATCAATATAGATTATTTTGTTGTCCTTAGAAAGACAAGTAATCCTTATGAACTTTGGATGTGTCTTTGAAAAGCACATGGAGATCCAAAAGTCCCTCCATTCCTAGAGGACATTTTACCTCTAGTCACTCTAGTTGTGGTACCTAAAACTCCAGTTGAGATTATACCTCTTGATGCTCTTGTTGTTTCTACTGATCTAGTTCTAGCCACAGATGCTCTTGATTCAGTGCAATAGGAAACACCATGTCTTCCTATTTCAGTTTCATAGGATGACTTCCTTCCAAACATTGTAGTGTTGTTTGTGGAGTCTTACATTAAAGATGTGGGAGACATTATTGATGACATCCATCTTCTCTTTGTTGAGTAGAATTCTTCTTCACTTGTTGCGAGGGAACACTAACCCTTAACCACTTGATATTTCTTTTGAAACTAACATGATTATGGACACTTCTTTTCAGTACTTGGAGGAGGACTCTTTTACTTCAAAGGAGACATATCAGTCTTTGGAGATTGTATTGCAGTTTCCTCAGACATCATATCTTTTGAAGATTCTTCCTACTAGTTGGGAAGCATTCTCTACTACACCTATGGCATCACTTATTCCTACAAGGAGGAACATCATTCAGTTTTTATGGTGTAGCTTCTTCAGTCATCAAGGAGCTTCTTTCATGGGTGTGCATTCATCATTGAGGGAAGACTACATTGTTTCTCTTCCCATATCTTCCTATAAGGATGATTCCTTGTCTTTGGAGTTTGATTCACTTTTATACATCGACATGTTACTTTGTTTGCCACCTTCTTTTGGGCATCCACCGGATTGGCTTGTGGCATCTACATTCATCAAGGACTTGTCAACATATGAGCAGACTTCAGAGGCAGCATCCATAGCATACTACACATGGATTCCTCATCCATCTTCCTATTCACAATGGGAAGTATACTTGCACCTATACTTGGCGTAACTTCTTCCTAAAGGGAGAAATGTTGTTTTTAGGCATTGGATACTTTTTTGTCTTCATGACATCCTTGCAGGAGATTATTCAATATGGGGGGATACCATCATGTATTTTTTCTTATGGGGGATATATGCTCGTACATGCATGATCTATGTCATACTAAGGGGGTCTTGATTACTCCATCCTTGCATGCATCTTGTATTTCTTTGTCTCTCTTTTTGGAGGAGGTTTTTCCCCTGAGGTTTTCTCTCTTTCTCTATTTTTAGAGAGATTGCATTGCATCGCATTGTATGTAGAACATTGCATTTGTACATGGGTACCTAACATGGCCTATTAATCAAGACCCATATTGCATCTAGCATTTAGCTTTGTGAGCTTAAGTGCATTCCCCTAGGTTGCACTTAAGGGGGGGTTTTAGTGTAAATAATTACTTATTATTACACTTTACTTAAATTTACTTAGGAATATGCATAGTCATATGAATTGTCTTGGTGACAACACCAGAGTTAGCAA
This sequence comes from Cupressus sempervirens, assembly GCA_028749045.1. NCBI lineage: Eukaryota > Viridiplantae > Streptophyta > Pinopsida > Cupressales > Cupressaceae > Cupressus > Cupressus sempervirens. Next base: position 783,998,091 of record CM053784.1, read on the forward strand.
CTTATTAGAGAACATGGTGTCTACAACAACTCTTTATGAGATACACCTATGTAAACTTATCCTCTCATCATCGCACAAACTCCTGTGCTCAATGGAGGATAATCCACCTTTGGTGGACATGTGCTAAGTTGTAATCCTTATCTCTTGTGTGACTTCTAGACATATCGGTTGCCCTTACATGCAAGCACCCTCTATGATGTATTCATCCAATTATTTGATATCCATTCTCATTTGATCATCATTTGTCTCTCTTGTGCTATCTACTAAGCTTCTTGATCCTGGCATTGAATTATTTCCTTAGGAAAATTCTTACATGGTATCAGAGCTATACCAAATTCTTACAGTTTAAGTCAAGGTTTGCATAAATAACCTAACTGCAACATTTTTAGTTGAAATAGAAAGAACTCCACATAAAGTGTTAAAAGAATTTAAATGTTCATCCATCAACTTTTTCCCATCACCACTGAACTTGGGAAGGATGTCCCATGCTCCTTTAGGGAGAGGATCTAGATTGGATCCAAGGTACAAAAGTCCAACTTGGGCACCCAAGGGTTAGAAATCATGTTAGGTATTATGGAATTAAGAGGTTGGGTATTGAAGTGTGTTAGAATTAGAATTATAGATAACACGAAGGTTTGCAAGATAGTAACAATCAACATTGGTCTCTAAGGAGAAGGTGGCCTACTTCTACACTTAGGTAGCCTCTTCCTCCTATTAGTAAGGTCAGGGGTGAAATTTTGTTGTTCTACAAACTTATACAACTCATTAACAAAACCTTTGTGTTTTCCACCCCGAGTATATTTACTTCTAGCTAGTTTATTTCAATTAGGATTTTCAGGGTTGGGCTACCAAATAGAATTAGGTGGATTGACTCTAGTTGTTGGGCCAATCTTTCTACTACTATTACTTCTTGAACAATAGGTACTCCCCTAATAAGCTTTGTGCATTCTTCTTCTTCTTCAAGAACTTGACTAACCTGAAAGTATTGTTTAGAGCTAGTTTTGAGATTCCAAGCAGGGGTGTTCAAGTCATAAATAATGTCTTCTTATGTGTTATCAAACCCTAAGCCTTGTTGAAGAGCATGAAATATATCTTGGCGAGGTAAGACCATTCTAAAACACACTATGCAAACCTATGTCTTGGATTAACAGTGCCTTCAATTCCCTAACAGAGTCGCCAAAAACTGTTAGTGAACAACTTTTCCTTTTACAAATATGTATCTTTATAGAAAGAAAAATTGTTCCACAACAACCGAGTTCTCCAATTCAACTCTCTATGTTTAGAGGCAAAACTCCCTCCTAAAAGAATTTAGCAATAAATTTCTTTATTTCACGGGGACAAACCAAAATATGCTCTTTTAACTAGAAAGAACCAAAGGCATTAAAAAACACCCCTCCATAAACATTCAGAAGTATTGCTAGATAAAATGATTAATTCTACAAATAAGCCATAGGACTTATAAAATGAACAATCAAAGAAACAGGTCAACTTGTTAAACATAATATATTCATGTGTCATTCACCAAATTAATAGAAAATTAATTATCATAGACAAGATTGTATTCCACACAAAATCAATCCAAGCCACTAAAAACCATAAGATTTCGGATAAATGATAACACAGTGCGAGAAACCAACTGATTCATCACCATTTTCTATTAAATCCTTCAAATTAACATATCAAAAAGATGTATTCTCAAATAGAGTTTAAAAACTATGTATAAAATATGTCTACAGAATTGACCCCGTAAACATAAATAAAACCAGTACATATAGTCATGCAGGGATTCCAAATTTAGTTTTTAAAACTATAAAATATGTCTAGAGAGTTGACCCCATAAACATCAATAAAACCAATACATATAGCCGTGCAAGGCTTCCAAATTTAGTTTTTAAAACCAACTCCGTATGGAGTCACCAATTACTAGAGTTTGAAATAAACATCCTGGAAACAACTTCTTAGCAAAATGAAATAGATTATTGGCCAACGACCCCTAATCCTTATTTAACTGCAAGTTGTGCTGGTGGGATCAACTTGATGCTTCTGATTTGCGGGGATGCCTCCGCCAGCCTCTTTCTATTTATTGTGCATCGTTGTGAACTCAATGAGCTGCTTCTGTTGAAGTACACTCTGCTACTTTAGTCTCACTTGCCACATGGTCATTATCCTGCAAGCATGTTTTAGTTTCCTCTCTTGAGTTACCAAATGATTGTAGTCATTAAATTTCTAATTGAGACCTCTTTGGCCTCTTTTATAGCCTTTAATTTGTCTTTGAAAGCTAACCTTGTATCCTTCAAATCCTTATCCAGTCAATCCTCATTCTCCATGATACTGACATCAATGCTCTCAGTGTCATTGTTTAGAATTTATTTTAGGCATTCCAATTCTTTCAACAATTCAGAGCATTCCTCTAAACTTTTCTCAATCACCACATTTCTCCATTCCAAGTTTTCTTTGAATACAAATAGAAAGTCAACATCTATGCCAACATTTAGTTTTTCAATCAGGAACTTATCCACCCCATACTCCTAAATCTCACTAATATGGATGATAAATTCATCCCATTTCTCCTTCTCTACCTCCCAAACATTTAGTTTTGACTCTAGATTAGTCATCACCTTATTAGCCTTTGTCTTTGTTTTAGTGAAATGAGAGATATAATTAACTTCATGAGAGATCACAGAATCAATCCATTCATCAAATGCATGAGTGACTTATCTATGACTTTTTACTTGGTTGATAAAATTTTGATTAGCTAGAGACGCAACCTCAACCACATAGATGACATTGGGCAATGTTTCATCATCATGATTTTATAGCGTGTGAATGTATTCAACCATCAAACACATAGACTATTTTAAATCCATCTTATCCTTACAGTCTTTCCAAAATCTATTCCAAACTCTTGCATTACCAAAATTGAAGACTTTCATGTCAATGGCTCTGGATGGGGGTCTAAGGACAATCTTCTCTACAATATAATCTTGAGGCCTAATGCCATCAAGATTCTTATCCACTGAAGGCTTGTACACATTTGCTACCTAATGCCCTATCTTATCATCCACCTCTAGCATAGTCTTTATTTTAAGTTTTCTTACTCTTAGGAATTTTGCCTAAAAAATTCTCACCATATCTTCTATAGAAACAGTCACCAAAACTATGCTTCTTTTCTTATTGATTGATAAATCAAACCATTTTGGTGCAGAGGAACCACTCTTAGGTGGAGGAGTTTGAAAAGTAGGGGACTTTTCAATAGCTAGTGAACTCAAAGTGTTAGATCCATCTACAACTTGTTGATTGCTTTGATTTATGGTTCTAATTGAACTTTGAGTAGTTGAGTCAACTACAATTTCAACCTTAATTGGCTATTTATCAGTGTTAATCACGACAGCTTGATGATGTTGAAAACAATTGATCAATTGTACATTATCTTTGATATTACACAAAATGTCATATCTTTACCAGTCAGTGTATGCTGAGCTCACTCGGGAAATGAAGATAGTTTCATGTGTCTATGGAGCATTCCAATGTTTGCCAAGTTCATAAGATAGTATCTACTAAGTTCACTCAAGCGTCGAAGAGAAGTTAGCAAAAGTTGAGTGTTAATCGAGCTCACTCAGTTAACAAAATAAAGTTGGATGGAACCAATGTTAATCGAGCTCACTCGGTTACCAAAGGAAGCTTGCAAAAATTTAGTGTTAACCGAGTTCACTTGGTTAACACAAGAAATTCATTTACGAATTAGTCTCTACTGAGTAGGGTCAGCTAACAAAGGATTTTCTATTTTGGCATATTAAGTTTATTGTATTTGTTTATTGGTTCTAGCCGACTGAAGAGATGAATATTAATTATTCTAGAATGTATTCAAGTCAACTTGACAATGTTTATGATATAAGTATAATGTCATTTGGCTGCACGAATAAGTTCACCTAATTGGAGGTGGAAATTGAATTGTACTCCAAACAATAGGTTTAACTTTGGGTTTAGGATTCAGATCACCTGTAGAAGAACATGTGACAACTTTATCAGTATGGAAAACAAACAATATTGAGTTAGAACTAGTAGAACCCTTTTGAATATTTGATTTAGCTTGCCCCAACTTTGACTTCTTTTTATCTACAAGCCACTTTTTGGTTTTTTTAATAACAAGAAGAGTTCTAGTTTGCAAATCATCTTCCTCTGGAAAATCCCAATTTGGCGTAGGTATGGGAAAAGCCTCAACTTGATTTGCATAAAAAGGATCCACCACTTCTTTGTTTTCATATTCTTCAATATAAGAACCATCAATCTGCAACTTGAACTCTTTGATTTGCTTCAGGGTGAACTTGGACCACCATCTCCTCCTTACTTCATAAGCTTCTTCACAATCAGCCCATGAATCTTTTTTTTGTGGCACATGAGTGAAGGAGAGGTGCAATTTGAATTGAGATTGTGAAAATTCATTACCATCAAATTTAGGTTGGGCAGAGTAGGACATCAAGTTCATTTTTTTTCAAATCAACCTCTAGACCAAGATCATCATCGATGCTCTTACACCAGTAATGACCAAGTTCAATTGGCAAGAGTCGAGAGGGACAAGGCTTGACAAATTAGCCAAGGGAGCATTTGTGAAGGTTGAAAGCATGGCATGGGATGTGTGGATTCATGCTTGTTCACATAGTTTGCTCAGTTGTGGCTATGGCCATGAAGGCTTCCATGGTTGTATGGCAATGGTATTTTTGTTGAATAATACATGGTGATGGATGCTTTTAGAGGCTATGTTTTTCCCTCAATGAGGGTTTCCTAGGGTATATCTTGTGTCACAATTTTGTGGGTATGTTGTCTATTCTCTTGCATGTGGATTTTAATTTCATGTTTATTTTAGATCTATTATGGGTTATGTGGAAACGGTTATATTCTTTCTTTCCAAGTTTCCTTACAAGTGGTATCAGAGCTATGGTTTTATTATTGTAACCCTAGATTGAATCCATGAGAATGCATGAGAGGATAAAAGAAAGGACAAGATATATGAATGATTTATTGCAGATTTAAGGGCTTTGGGTTTGCTGTTATGATGGGATGTTAAAAGATTTGGGCATGTGAAATTGTTGGACAAATGGATTTTTCGAATGTTTCATTTAAATGAAAGTTTTGGGGGGAGCTTGCAGAAATGACCTCCTGGGTAAAAACAGACTTCACCATTAGATCCGGGTTGAAGTTTCCATAAATTTGGATATATAATATGCCCTAGTTTGGCCATGTTTAGAAGAAATGAAAGAGTTTTTTGATTTCAGCCCATGATGGCTATCAAATTTAATCCCGTCGGAATTTTCGTCACAATAAAAAATGAAAAATCACAGTGAAAATGGTAAAAAGACTGTCTTAGTAAAACGACCATAACTTTCTCTCAGAATATCAGATTTCAAAATTCTTACAGGCGTTGGAAAGCTAATTTAGAGCACTACAACATAGTATAGGTTTGTCAGATTGTAAGAGCCCTAAAGGCAGATGTTATTTATTTTGAGCACGAATTAGGGCATAACTTGGGCATACAGAGTCAGATTTTGGACTTCGAGTAGTCAACGGAAAGCTCTTAGAGAGCTCTACACATTGGTTCAGATTTGGTGCAGGTTTGGCATGATTTATTTGTTGATATATTAATCTAAATAGTTTATAGACATATTTTGACTATGATAACATTGTGAGTTTATGGAATTGGAGATTTAAGATTTGATGTCATTGTATACTCAAGTTTGGTCTCATGATGATATGGTTATCAATGTTTGGTTTGGATATGTATGATGACTTGTTGGATCTACAAGTTGTGCAGTGTTGTAAGCGGTCTATACTTACAGGTTGCATTTATAGCTTAGTTATGAGTTGTCTTTGCCCATTGATCTTTCATTATTGATGCATATTCAGATTGGTGGCTTGGATTTGGGTTGTCTATGCCCTAAGTCACATGATTTTGTGATTTTTTTTTTCCTTCATGTAGAAGGGATGAGATGTTGTTACCAGGTACAGTCATGGTGGAGGATTGTGGTTGACTATTTTATGCTGACAGGTTGGACATATTGAGAGACAGATGCTCAATTCATGGATGTGATCATGGTGCCATGGATTTTGGCATGACATGATTGGATATACAGGTACATTCTTGATGTTCATTAGCTTGGATTTTTTTATTCAGTTATGGTGGTATATCTTCTTGGTTGAGAATCATGGTTATTTGGTTTCTTTTGAGGGGCTCATGATGTGCACTTTTGAGTTCTTTGATAGTTTGATGCCTTGGTTGATTCTCATAGTTAGAGGATGGATTTTTTCATCATTATGTCATGGATAGCTTAGATACATGGTTTAGTGGGAGCTTGTGATAGTGATGAGGTGACAGTGTAGGATTAGTTCCTGATTTGGTTTGGATCTTCCTATAGGAGATGGATTTTATGATGCCATACATGACTTGGTACCACGATTGAGTGGGAGTTGTTGGCATTGATATATTTATTGAGTGTTTGCAGATGTTGGAGGTTTGTCTTAGATCCTGTTGTTGCAGAAGTGTCTTTGACATTTGCATGGTGCACTTGTTATCTTCATGATGTGTGAAGATGGTTAGATCTTGAGGACTCATGAAGTTCTTGGTTATCTTCATGGTGTGTAGAGATGGTTATTACTGGTATGTGGAGATGGTTTTCTTCATGGTGTATGGAGATGGTTGCATCTTGAGGACTTACGGGGTTCTTGAAAAAGGTGTGATTTATGCTTTTATTTGGCATGTTATCCTTGGTATGAGGATGGTTTCATTATTATGTCATAGTATACCCTTGATATTGTTTAGAGTTGTGACATGTTATGGTATGTTCATGTGGAGCATGTTATCCCTTTAGTTGAGATGGTTAGATCATGTTGTCATGTTTATGTTCCTGAGGCCATGGTTGGAACTTTGACATTGATCTTGATTTAGTTTCTTGGTATTGAGTACACTGATCATAAGCTGGATACTTCATGATATTGCTATGTTTCATTTGGAGTTGGCATGGATTGATTGGTTACAGGTGCTCATGGATACTTAGAGACAGTGGTGATGCTGATTTCTCTTGGATTAGAGAAGTATTTGTTGGGATGGTTGATGGTTTCAATAGGAAGTTTGAGGGGCAGTCACCTGATATGGACTTGAGAGGAGATTGTTCTTAGATGAGTCTTGGTTGGAGACTTGGGTATCTTTATGAGCATTCTCATTCCCCACTCTTGGTCTACTCGGTGGTTTGCTACTTGAGAGGTATAGCCCATTGTTTCTCTCAGTTGCATTATATTTATGCTTGTCTTTCATGGATATGGATCTCGAGCTACGGTACATGAGTTAGTTCTGGAGGGTTCACTTGAGAGATGGTTTAGCATTGGTTATCTCCATATGCATATGTTGTTATGCTGGTTGAGTTTGGGGGATGGTTTTATATTGGGCATATTCCTTGGATTAGGAATGGTTTATTGAGTTTGATCTTCTTGTGAGAGGCTTACATCCATGATTAGTTATATGGTATGGTTTGGGTGTTGTTGAGGCTTTTTGTTGGGGTTTTATGGAGGAGATCATACTTGCACAGTTTACATCTAGAGGTGTGTGTAGAAGGACATGATACAAGTTATGATTTGCATGGTTTCTCTAGTCTTGGTTATCTTCTTGGATGTTTAGTTTTGCCTACATTAGATTTGAGATTGGTTAGAGATTATGATCACTGGTTTGTGCTCATGTATGTCATGTGAGAGATGACATGGTTATTCTTTTATCTCTTTCCTCTGTTGGTTGTGGAGAATTTGGGAGACTGTTGGAGACTTGTTATGAGAGTTGTTCTTGCAGGATGTCAGTTTATGTATTGTGGATGTCCTTGATACTACATGGATTCACTTCTTTGAGATGTTGTGAGTGGATTGGTTATAGATTTGACATTATCTTTTGTAGTGGGATCTTCTTGGTATATATGTGGCAGGTATTGCTCTTGAGGCTTGTGATTGCAGGTTATAGATTGGATATGTCGGTGATATGAGATTCACTTGTTATACCTTTGAAGTATGGATAGTTGGATGGGTTTGGCACTTTTTTGTGGGTGCTATTTCAACTATGGATATATTTTGACAACTATGGATACATGTGATTACCTTTGGATCAGGTTATTTGTGCTTGGAATTTCAGTTGGTACAGGATTTTATGATCTTCTAATGCAACAGGTTGGGTGGCTTTCTCTTTGGATGGCTTCTATGTATGTCCAATAGAAGTGGCATAATAGGAGGTCAGATCATTCATGTTTGAGATGCTAGATACTTTGATTTTGTTGCGGGTACCAGGATGGAGCACTTGGTGTATTTTGATCCATGATGGGTGGATGTGCCGAAAGGGATTGTTCCCTTGTTCATTTATGTGGCTACGGATTGAACCTATGCAATGTATACAACAAGTGAGAGATTGTTGAGATAATGGGTCAAGCACACATTGCATAATATTGTTATATTTTATTATTTTATTTTATCATGTAATGTTCCACCTAGATGGACGTGCAACATGTAAAGATTCTCATAAAATATTCTTGATGAGTTATATTGTAACATTGTGATAATATTTGATGTAATTATTTAATATTGGGGAAAAGAATTAAATGCCCAATATTAAATGTGGGGTCAGTGGGTTAGGTAGCACATGGTTTTAGCACATGGTTTATGCAATACCACTAAGTGTTTTTGTGGGATTTGCTACTATATAAGCAGCCACAAGGGTAGTTGTTGTAGAGAGTAAGATTGAGAAAGGCAAGAGTCGAGCGGGACAAGGCTTGACAAGTTAGCCAAGGGAGCATTTGTGAAGGTTGAAAGCATGGCATGGGATGCGCGGATTCATGCTTGTTCACATAGTTTGCTCGGTTGTGGCTATGGCCATGAAGGCTTCCATGGTTGTAGGGCAATGGTATTTTTGTTGAATAATACATGGTGATGGATGCTTTTAGAGGCTAGGTTTTTCCCTCAATGAGGGTTTCCTAGGGTATATCTTGTGTCACAATTTTGTGGGTATGTTGTCTATTCTCTTGCATGTGGATTTTAATTTCATGTTTATTTTCGATCTATTATGGGTTATGTGGAAACAGTTATATTCTTTCTTTCCAAGTTTCCTTACAAGTATCACCCACTTCAAGTAAGAAATTGGATAAGATCGTAATTTCTTTTCTTTGGATAGATTGGGGCAGAAAACAACCACTGAGGAACTATAGATTTTCAAAATTTCCCACAAAGAAAAGACGAAAAGAAAACAAACATGAGAAGAGCTTACTTCATTGTTAAATAGGAATAAAATAGTAGCTTATGAGAGGAAAATGAAACTCAACAAAGGAGATGCATGAAAATCCCTTGCTGAAAAGTACTAAGTTGCAAACTCGTTATATCTCCAAAGAAAACCTCAGTGCTTAGCTCATACAATTATGATAGAATGACCAAAAGGAGAAACTCTTAATTGTTTAAACCTAGGGAATGTGTTGCAGATAGATAGGGAAAGTACTGATTTGACAAGGCGTCCTAATCATTAATGAGTGCCACTTAACTTCACACATACTAAATCTGACTCTGCCATTGTTCACACCAATTAGCATTAAATGTGTCTTTTTTTTATTTTTGAGAAAAAAAATATCAACCTTTGTACCATCACCCGCACCATCACATGTCACTGATGGGACAACTTTCAGACTTGTGAACTTCAAACTCTTGGACCATGGATAATGATTCAAGGTTTGAGTTCAACAGTCTTATAAATATTGGGATACGATGCTCATAGACTGACTCAATATAATAGAAATATTTTCTCATGTTGAAATTTGAACTGGAACAATAAATAGTTCAATGTTCAACTTCAAAGGAGAGCATCGAAATTTGACAGATAACACAAGCCCCGTCGAGATTTTATAAATGTGCGAGATGAACTCTTGAACTATGAACCTTCAAACCAATTGGTTCAAGAGTTCAAGTTCAAGGTTGGGATCAACACAAGGCTAAACATGATCAAGACATCCCGACATGGGTGAGACAACTTTGAACCTCTAAACCTTGAACCTTGCGGTTCAAACTGTGATAAATGACTTCATGAGAAACAAGTAAAGGCATAAAAGGCTAGGCTAAAACACAGGTAACAAATTGACAATCTATTATAATAATAAAATATGGCTTGTAATTTTGTTCTATTTGAATGCCATGAAATCTATCATACCCTTGGGGTTTTGCCTTTGGAATTCATTGCTATCAACTCAATAATAGGCAACTTGGACACATTTCCAGTGATAGGCAGATTGGGCATAATTAGTTTAGTTCTTAGGCATTTTCAGGGTGCCCATTATAGTGGTATCAGAGCTGCCCATTACAGTGGTATCAGAGCTATAAGTCCTGCTATCCTATGGAGGTCTTAAGCATTTATGTTTGAGCATGCAACAAGGGCTTTATAATTTTTGCAATTCTAGAGCAAGACAAAGTAGGAGTTTAGAATTGCACAGTAAACAGTCTAGTTCATCCGTGTAGGGGGACATATAATTCAATCATATAGATACATAGGAGATATTATTTGAACAAGATAGCAATATGGGTGACCAAGATGGCAGGAATACATGATTAGGTGGAGGCATGGATAGTAATCCAGATCAGGGAAATTTAATGTTTAGACAGTTACTGGACACATTAGAAGAGGGGCAACATATGCAACAGGAGCATAATAGGCAAATGGATATGATTTTGCAACTTCTGGCTAGATAGATGGGCATATATATTAATCCAGGTGATGCCAACAATAGAAACGACACCAAGCTTTAGCAAGAGGCAGTTGTTTCCTCAGATGGGATCAAGACACGTATAGAACCACCCTATGATGTTGGTGATGTGGGTGTTTCAACAGAGTTAGTAAATGCGGGTTTACGCTCTAGTATTATTGATTTGCAATTTGGCGTTGAGTCATGTGTGCAGAGTCAAGAGTCCACATATGAGAGTTTGTTAGGAGATGGTGATGCAGCAACAATGAGATTAGGATAATGCAAGGATATTGTCATATCCATATCAGTTGAATCATCCAACAAGGAGCTTAGCAGTATGCATGTAGTTGTTGATGTGTGTTCTAATGATGGCACACATGTTGATGATTATGAGTTTTTATCAACTACAGATTTGGTTCAGTTTTCTATTGCGACAGTTAGTGTTGTTCCTAGGTCCATATATTTTGATGTGGCTACACCTATTGTTGATACAGTTGGCATGAGTGCATATGGTTCGCCTGTAGCTACATCTTTTTCAATGCATATTGGTAATGATCAGGATTCTAGTCCAATATATATTATGTGGGTGGACACAGCGAAGAAGAGGTTTCATAGATCTTCTACGAAGTTCCCTTCGGGTGACATTCTGACTTTTACATCATCAGCACAAGTTTTGGGTGCTAGGCTGCAAGACATGTGGCTGGTCCTGATGATGCTGGTTTGCAGTTGGTTTAGTGTCCACAAGGATCTTACATACTACTTCATTTGGGATCTAGGTGGAGGTTGGAGTTCATTGTGTTGTTGGATTGCTTGAGGACAAGCAATTTCAAAGAGGGCGGACTGTAATGTCCCCATCTTTTTAGCAACTTAGTGGAGTTCTTAGCCTTTACATTCTCCAAAGGCCTAAGTGGAGAAATAAAGGGAAATTGATTAAATTAATTTCTTATAAAGTCATTAAATAAATTAAAATTAAAATGTGACTTTATATTTAATTAATTTAATTAATTATTGTATTGTGAGGGAGAAGCTTCTAGAGAGTGCATTAATAATTGGAAAGTGGGAAGCCTCTAATAATTTAATTTTCTAGAAGCACAATTAATTATTGTATTGCAAGGGAGAAGCCTTTAGAAAATGCATTAATTATTGGAAAGGGGGAGCTTCTAGAAAATGCAATTAATTAATATTTTAGTTCCTTCTAGAAGGGTGAAGGAAAATAATAAATAGGGGTGAGAGCCTCATTGTTTAGCATAAGATGATGGTGAATTGCAGTTGATAAGAACTTGGATGTACACTTTTGTTCTTAGCATTAGAGGACATCCATCCTCTCTTGTGACATACTAGACATCATTCCATTGGGGTTTGGCCTTTGGAATTCGTTGCTATCAACTCATTGACATGCAACTTGAACACATTTCCAACCACAGGCAGATTGGGTGTAATTAGTGAGTTGAAGAGTCTGTTATGTATTTGATTTTATGATGCTAGAGTAATTAGTGAGTTGCTATGTATTTGATTTTATTAGTTGAGAACTAATATTATTTCAGCAATAGTTCAATTTTCAGTTTGCATGAATTCCTACTTGTTCATGTTATGTGGTTTTAAATCTATGTAAAGACAATACAATCTCTTTCACCAATTGGTTCAGTTCTTGCATGGATAAAGGGAAGAAGAGGTTTCATAGATCTTCTATAGAGTTCTCTTCTTGTGACATTCTGACTTCTACATCATCAACACAAGTTTTGGGTGCTAGGCTACAGGACATGTGATTTTTCATGATGATGTTGGTTTGTAGTTGGTTTAATGTCCACAGGAATGTCACGTACTACTTCATTTGGGATTCAGGTGGAGGTTGGAGTTCGTTGTGTTGCTGGATTGCTTGAGGACAAACAATTTCAAGAAGGGCAGACTGTAATGTCCCCATCTTTTTAGCAACTAAGTGGAGTTCTTATCCTTTACATTCTCCAAAGGCTTAAGTGGAGAAATAAGGGGAAATTGATTAAATTAATTTCTTATAAAGTCATTAAATAAATTAAAATTACAAGGTGACTTTATATTTGATTAATTTAATTAATTATTGTATCACAAGGAAGAAGCTTCTAGAGAGTGCATTAATTATTGGAAAAGGGGAAGCATCTATTATTATAATTTTCTAGAAGCACAATTAATTATTGTATTGCAAGGGAGGAGTTTCTAAAGAGATTTTTTTTTTTTTTTTGTGTTGTTTATGGATAGACTCTCAGATCTCTTGCGAGGTTGGGTCAAGGGGCATGACCTAGCTACATTACAGGAGGCCACTAATAAGGCTCATGACTTAGCACCTTCTTCATTTAGGAGCAGATTTCAGCACATGGATTCTTATATTAAAAAGGACAAAGAGAAGGATAAAAAATCTTTTCACAAGGATTCTCAACCAAAAAGAGATAAGTTGGATAATGACACCTTGAATGAGTTGAGAAAGAAGAAGTTATGTTTTCATTGCAAAGAACCTTGGGACTTATCCCATAAGTGTCCTCTCAAGGCTAAGGCAACTCAAATGGAGTATTTCTTAGTAGAGAAGTCACAGTCAGAGAGGGAGGATCAGTACTCTGATTCAGAAGAGGGTAGCACTATAGAGGAGAGCGATATTCCTGAGGATGAGAAGTCATTAACATGATTAACGGGGGCTTAAAAGGATTGCATTTAAGGTTAGGGGTACTAACCAAGGGCAGAAAGTGATCTTACTCATTGACACTAGGGCTACACATAATTTCATAGATACACAATTGGTAGCCAAGAGAGGTCTACAGACCGAGGAGCATGCCAGGTTTAGAGTCATGGTAGCTCATGGTGACAACTATTATGCAATCGGAAGATATCTAATCTTCACATCAAGTTTGGAGATGGACCTATGAATTGGAGGATGAGTTCTATGTGGTAGACATTAGAGACTATGATGTCATCCTCGGTATGACATGGATGGCCTTGCTAGTCGAGTTCACACTCAACCTAGCAAAATTGGAGATGAGATTTCAGCATGAGGGGAGAACTGTTGTACTTAGAGGACTTTCAGATGGTGAATTGCATTTGATAAGAACTTGCATGTACAATTCTGTTATTGGCATTAGAGGACGTCCATTCTCTCTTGTAACATTCTAGATGCCATTCCCTTGGGGTTTGGCATTTGGAATTCATTACTATCAACTCATTAACAAGCAGCTTGGACGCGTTTCTAGCTATAGGAAGATTGGGTGTAATTAGTGAGTTGAAGAGTTATTATGTATTTGATTTTATGATGCTAGAGTAATTAGTGAGTTGCTATGTATTTAATTTTATTATTTTGAGAACTAAACTTATTTCAGCAGCAGTTCAATTTTTAGTTTGCATGAATTCCTTCTTGTTCATGTTATGTGGTTTTAAATCTATGCAAAGACATTACAATCTCTTTCAGCAATTGGTTCAATTCTTGGGCATTTCTAGGCTGCCCATTATAATGGTATCAAAGCTATAAGTCCTGCCATCCTATGGAGGTCTTAAGCATTTATTTTTGAGCATGTGACACAGGCTTTATAATTTCCACAATACTAGAGCAAGACAAAGTAGGAGTTTAGACTTGCAGAGCGAACAATCTAGTTCATCCGTAAAGGGGGACATACAACCAGTCATACAGACATAGAAGAGATATTCTTTGAACAAGGCAACAGTATGGGTGACCGAGATGACAGGAATATACGGTTAGATGGAGGCAGGAATACCGGTCTAGATCAGGAAAATGTAATGTTTAGGTTAGTGGGTACATTAGAGAAGGGGCAACGTATGCAACAAGAGTAGAATAGGTGAATGGATATGATGTTGTAGCTCATGGCTAGACATATGGGATCCATATTAATCCAGGTGATGCCAACAGTGGAAACAATAACAATGGGGGAAACAACAACAATAGGGGCAATGATAATGGAGGTTAAGGCAACAACAATGGTCCTAAAAATAACATTAATGGTAATAATGGACATGGCAACAATGGGAATGAGGCTAATAACTTTAGACATGTTGTACCCAACTCGAACAACAAGCTCGAGACCTCTTCTACCCACGTTCCCACCCAGAGATCTAGTTCAACTAGTTGATGAACCGTAGATTATGAAGTTATAGGATTAGTTCAAGAGGGATTGGGAGGCTAGTGGACCGAAGTTTTAGGTGGATATCTCCCTCAAAGATTATATGGACTTGAGGATGAGACACATGCCTAGATCAGGAGGAAGAAGTCAAAACCTCGAGCTGATAAATAAAGTTGGGAAACTTTCTTTACTTTATTATTATGCTTCAGGGAAGATTACCGCATGAGCTTGGGTGCAGAAGATAGATACATACTTGCAGCTGAATCCTATGCCTGAGGAGGAGGCTATAAAGTATGTGGCTATTCACTTGGATGGACCAGCGCATGAGTGGTGGCACCATGACATGGTAACCTTGGGACATAATCAGATCACATCTTACAAGGAGTTCAGTGAGAAGCTCATAGAGAGATTTGATACCAGGGATCATGAATTACAATTTAAAGAGTTGGCATAACTCAAGCAATGGGGATCAGTTGAGACGTATATCAATGAATTTCAAAGGTTAGCTGTGTTGGTCACAGATATTTCAGAGAGGAGGTTAGTAGTGTTGTTTATGGATGGACTCTTAGATCCCTTGTGAGGTTGGGTCAAGGGGCATGACCCAACTATGTTACAGGAGGCCACTAAAAAGGCTCATGACTTAACACCTTCTTCATTTATGAGAAAATTTCAACACATGGATTCTTATATGAAAAAGGACAAAAAATATTTTCACAAGGATGCTTAGCTAAAAAGAGATAAGTTGAATAACGACACCCTAAATGAGTTGAGAAAGAAGAAGCTATGTTTTCATTGTAGAAAACCTTGGGACTTATCTCATAAGTGTCCTCTCAAGTCTAAGGCAAATAAAATGGAGTATTTCTCAGCAGAGGAGTCATAGTCAGAGAGGGGGGACCAGTACTCTGATTCATAAGAGGATAGCACTACAAAGGAGAGCAACATTCCTGAGGATGAGAAGTCATTAGCACGATTAACGGGGGCTTAGAAGGCAATCACATTTAAGGTCAGGGATACTATCCAAGGGCAGAAAATGATCTCACTCATTAACACTGGGGCTACACATAATTTCATAGATGCACAATTGGTATCTAAGAGAGGTTTATAGATCGAGAAGCATGTCGGGTTTAGAGTCATGCTAGCTAATGGTGACAAACTATTATGCCCTCGGAATATATCTAATCTTCACATCAGATTTGGAGATGGCTATGAGTTGGAGGATGAGTTTTATGTGGTAGACATGAGAGACTATGATGTCATCCTCCATATGACATGGATGGCCTCGCTAGTCGAGTTCACACTCAACCTAGCAAAATTGGAGATGAGGTTTAAACATGAGGGGAGAACTGTTGTACTTATATGACTTTCAGGTGGTGAATTGCATTTGATAAGAACTTGGATGTATAGTTATGTTCTTGGAATTTGAGGACGTCCATCCTCTCTTGTAACATTCTAGATGTCATTCCCTTGGGGTTTGGCCTTTGGAATTCATTACTATCAACTCATTAACAAGCAACTTGGACGCATTTCCTACTACAGGTAGATTGGGTGTAATTAGTGAGTTGAAGAGTTGTTATGTATTTGATTTTATGACGCTGGAGTAATTAGTGAATTGCTATTTATTTAATTTTCTTAGTTTGAGAACTAAAATTATTTCAACAGTAGTTCAATTTTTAGTTTTCATGAATTTCTTCTTGTTCATGTTATGTGGTTTTAAATCTATGCAAAGACATTACAATGTCTTTTAGCAATTAGCTCAGTTCTTGGGCATTTCTAGGGTGCCCATTACAGTGGTATCAAAGCTTTAAGTCCTACCATCCTGTGGAGGTATTAAGCATTTATGTTTGAGCACGCGACAAGGGCTTTATAATTTCTGCAATACCAGAGCAAGACAAAATATGAGTTTATACTTGCAGAGAGAACAATCTAGTTCATCTGTGCAGGGGGGCATACAATCTAGTCATACAGATACAGAGGAGATATTTTTTGAACAAGACAATAGTATGGGTGACCAAGATGACACGATTACCGGTCTAGATCAGGTGGATGTAATGTTCAAATGGTTACTGGGTACATTAGAGAAAGGGCATCATATGCAACGAAAGTAGAATAGGCGAATGGATATGATATTGCAGTTGTGGCTAGACAAATGGGCATCAAAATTAATCTAGGTGATGCCAACAATGGAAACGACAACAATAGGGGCAATGATAATGGAGGTCGAGGCAACAACGATTTTGAGAATAACATTATTAATAATAATAATGGACATGACAACATTGAGAACGAGACACGTATAGAACCACTCGGCTGTGATGTTGGTGTTTCATCGAAGTTAGTAGATGTGGGTTTACACACTATTATTGATTCACAATCTGGTGTTGAGTCATGTTTGCAGAGTCAGGAGTCTGCATATAAGACTTTGTTAGAGGATGGTAATGCAACAATAGTGGGATTAGGAGAATGTGAGGATAGGGTCATATCAATAGCCACTTTTGTGTTAATTGAACTATCCAACGAGAAGTTTAGCAATATGCATACAGTTGTTGATGTGTGTTCTAATGATGGTGCACATGTTGATGATTGTCAACTACAGATTCAATTCGATTTTATATTGCGATAGTTAGTGTTGTTCCTATGGTCCATATATTTTGATGTGGCTACACCTATTGTTGATACAATTGGCATGAGTGCATATGGTTCTCCTGTAGCTACATCTTTTTTAATGCATGTTGGTGATGATCAAGATTCCAGTCCAATATATATTATCTGGATGGATAGAGGGAAGAAGAGGTTTCATAAATCTTCTATGGAATTGCCTTCTGATGACATTCTAACTTCTACCTCATCAACACAAGTTTTGGGTGACAAGCTACAAGACATGTGGTTGGTCTTGATGATGTTGGTTTGCAGTTGGTTTAATGTCCACAAGGATGTCACATACTACTTCATTTGGGATCCAAGTGGAGGTTGGAGTTCATTGTATTGCTAGATTGCTTGAGGACAAACAATTTCAAGGAAGGTGGACTGTAAAGTCCCCATCTTTTTAGCAACTCAGTGGAATTTTTACCCTTTACGTTCTCTAAAGGCTAAGTGGAGAAATAAGAAATTGATTAAATTAATTTCTTATAAAGTCATTAAATAAATTAAAATTAAAAGGTGACTTTATATTTAATTAATTACTGTATTGCAAGGGAGAAGCTTATAGAGAGTGCATTAATTATTGGAAAGGGGGAAGCCTCTAGTAATTTAATTTTCTAAAAGCACAATTAATTATTGTATTACAAGGGAGGGGTTTCTAGAGAGAGCATTAATTATTGGAAGGGGGAAGCTTCTAGTAAATGCAATTAATTAAAATTTGATTTCCTTCTAGAAGGGTGTAGGGAAAGTATAAATAGAGGTAGGAGCTTCATTGTTTAGCACCAGATGATGGTGAATTGCATTTGATAAGAACTTGGATGTACAATTTTGTTCTTGGCATTAGAGGACGTTCATCCTCTCTTGTAACATTCTAGACGTCATTTCCTTAGGGTTTGGCCTTTGGAATTCATTGCTATCAACTCATTAACAGGCAGCTTGGACACGTTTCCAGCTATAGGCAGATTGGGCGTAATTAGTTTAGTTCTTGGGCATTTCCAGGGTGCCCATTACAGTGGTATCAAAGCTGCCCAAGAACTGAACCAATTGCTGAAAGAGATTGTAAAGTCTTTGCATAGATTTAAAACCACATAACATGAACAAGTAGGAATTCTTGCAAACTGAAAATTGAACTACTGCTGAAATACTATTAGTTCTCAACTAATAAAATTACATACATAGCAACTCACTAATTACTCCAGCATCATAAAATCAAATACATAACAGACTCTTCAACTCACTAATTACACCCAATCTGCCCGTAGCTAGAAATGCATCCAAGCTGCCTGTCACTGAGTTGATAGCAATGAATTCCAAAGACCAAACCCCAAGGGAATGACATCTAGAATGTCACGATAGGGGATGAACGTCCTCTAATGCCAAGAACAAGATTGTATATCCAAGTTCTTATCAAATGCAATTCACCATCATCTGATGCTTAACAATAAGGCTCTCACCCCTATTTATTCTTTTCCTTCACCCTTCTAGAAGGAACTAAAATATTAATTAATTACATTTTGTAGAAGCTCCCCCTTTCCAATAATTAATGCATTCTTTAGAGCCTTCTCCCTTGCAATACAATAATTAATTGTGCTTCTAGAAAATTAAATTACTAGAGGCTTCCCACTTTCCAATAATTAATGCACTCTCTAGAAGCTTCTCCCTTGCAATACAATAATTAATTTAATTAATTAAATATAAAGTCACCTTTGAATTTTAATTTATTTAATATTTTTATAAGAAATTAATTTAATCAATTTCCCCTTATTTCTCCACTTAGGCCTTTGGAGAACATAAAGGCTAAGAACTCCACTTAGTTGCTAAAAAGATGGGGACATTATAACTTCCAAACTCTTGGACCATGGATAATGATTCAAGGTTTGAGTTCAACAGTCTTATAAACATTAGGATACGATGCTCATAGACTAACTCAATATAATAGAAATATTTTCTCATGCTGAACTTTGAACTTGAACAAAAAATAGTTCAACTTCAGAGGAGAGCATCGAAATTCGACAGATACCACAAGCCCCATCAAGATTTTATAAACACGCGGGATGAACTCTTGAATTATGAACCTTTGAACCACTTGGTTCGAGAGTTTAAGTTCAAGGCTGGGATCAACGCAAGACTAAAAATGACCAAGACATCCCGACATGGGCGAGACAAATTTGAACCTCTAAACCTTAAACCTTGCGGTTCAAACTGTGATAAATGACTTCATGAGAAACAAGTAAAGGCATAAAAGGGTAGGCTAAAACACAGGTAACAAATTGCACAATCTATTATAATAATAAAAACATGGCTTGTAATTTTGTTCTATTTGAATGCCATGAACTCTACCATACCCTTCTCACTAAATACATGTTTTTAATGTAGTTCATGGCCCTCCACATTTCCTTTCCATGAAGTGCCAACTTCCTTTCTACTACTTAGTTATCTCATGAACTTTTCACAAATGCATCTATGTTGGAAAAGATAAAGTTACCTTAGCTTTTTTAATTGTTCTCTTTTGTTCGTATATAATCATCTTTCCAACTTCAATAATGTTATCTTAACAAAAATATTTCTCTCAATTATTTTAATCATTATATATATATATATATATATATATATATATATATATATATATATATATATATATATATATATATATATATATAACCAAGGGGGTGTCTCAACTATCTGCCCAACAACCCAGTTTGGGGCGAGCAGGGCAAAACTAGTCCCTCTTAGGGGCCACACACGCCTATAATATACATGCACTAAGCAAATATGAAGCAATCTCAAATTCGATACAATGGGGATAACCCATGACTTCAAGCTCAACCACTACACCAGATGGGTTGGGCTATTCACCCTTAACATTTTAACTTACCCTGGGGTTCCATGGGGGGGGGGGGGGGGCGCTTGGGCTCTATATTTAAGGAGCTGGAGGTCCCATGATAATATTTTATGGGGGCTAAAGCTTAATTTTGAATCTTTTCCTATTAACTAGGAGCCCCTACTTTTTAGTTGAGCGGATGCAAAGGGGGGGACTGGAAATAGCCCCTACTGTTTAGGGAAGAATTCTACCACTTGGCAAGAACGTATCCTTCATTTTCCCTCCAAATTGAAATCATCCTACCAAAATTTTTAAAAACAACTATTTATATTTTTAATATTTCCTTCAATTTAGGACCTAATTTTTTTAAGCAAATTTAAATGTCATGCCCATGAGACCGCTCCCCTTTAAATGTTTCTAAAAAAGCTCAGTAGCACCCACTCTATTTTTAAGCAAGCGGGTGCCCATGGGACCCCAACCTTACATATAGTTTTCTATTAGCATAATCGTTGCACACCCTTCTAATGCAAGTCAAGACTTGCATATACTTTTATATTAGCATGATCTTTGCACACCCTTCTAATGCAAGTGCTCACTTACATGTACATAAACGTTCCACAACCTTCTAATGTTAGTGCTAATTAGACTCAATCTTCGAAACAAATAAATTTAGAAAATGCATACAAAGGAAATGTTAAAATTCCCAATTAGAAATATAAAACTTAAAAAAATAAGCAAAAAATTTCTGCTAAGAACGGTTGGTCCAACTCCTAAAAACTAATGGACCTACTCCTAGTCACATGGAAGACATCCGTTGGAAAACTAATTTTAAGAACCGAATTAGGGAAGAAAGAAAAATACAAATATTAAAAAATGAAATGCAAATCTCTAGGGTTAGTGGGAGTGCTTCTCGTTGATCGGTTTAAATACAGCCTACGGTCAGCGTTTCCTCGATCAGATTGTATTTTGCGCGTTGCTCTCCTCCTTTCATGCGCGGTTTGGCGTAGGCTCTTCACAACAGGTACCCATCTCTTCCACATTTTTATGCTCTCTCGCGGGATTGACCTTTTGTCTGTTAATGGTAGAGAAAGGCTACTTAGGGTTTGTGTATTTCTTATCAAGCGTCGTCAGTTTCTGTTTTTGTTGAAAGGACACATTGTCAATGGAAGAAATGAATGATTTTCTAGTGGTTTCATGAAAAATAGTTTCTCAGGGCTTCAGATCTATTACAATCCTTTCCGCGCCTTCTTTATTTTCGTTTGGAAACATAACGTTTTCAGTCCTTATATTAGGAGACATCTCTATCCGTTTTTACAAGGAATTTTAGTTTGCGATCTGAGATCTAAGCGATTATTAGTTCGCGATCTGTCATCAATCCTTATGAAAGGGATGTTTGATTTAAATTGTTCTCTGAATATAGTAACATGCTCATCAAAGTTCACCTAGGACGAATATTAAATGCTAAAAATGAATATTTAATAAATCTGTTAGGGCAGTATAAATAAATCAAGCATATTATAACGATTTAGGTCGTCACTAGTTGTTTTGGTGTGGTCAATGGTCCATTCAAGTGATTTGGCTTATAATTGAAACACAAAGCGGGTTGTATATTCGCATCAAGGCATTCTTGTATGGGATCTACAGAATTTGTTTTCCATGGATTTTTTAAATCGGGATCGCATATGCTTCTGTATGTCTGTAATTATGTCTTAATTAGTTTAGTATAGTTTTGCTTGAAAGGTTGCATATTTTTATGATATTTGCCCTTCATTGTTTGGTGGGGGCGGGGTTTTTTTTCCCGTAAAATGACTTTTTCAAAGGGATTGCGTAAGGAAGCCGTTGTTTCTGCTCAAATGCTTGTTGGTTGATGCATTTTAGCACCACCAAAAAGGTTCTCCAAAACACTACGACACATTTTTAAGTATTTGTCCGAAATCATACATATAATTCTGTTCATTTTTCCTCCAAACTATGCATGTATAATCATCTGGTTATTTGTCAATCTGTAATCTCAGGGCTTTTTTTTTTCACAATTCAATTTTGGTTTGATTTTAAAAATTAGAATTTCTTTTCTTTGAAAAAGCTGGTTATCCGAATTGTTGGTTCAAATTTTTATGTGTTGTCTATGTTTTTTTTTATTAGTATTCTACAGAAACATCAGGTTTAACAGTCTTATGTTACATTCAATAATTTTTCAATGTTATTGTCAAATTGTCTTTTGTATTTTGCCTTTTGTGGTTTTCCAATAATTATTTGTAATGAAATTTCAATTCATTCTCTTTTACATAGAAGCAAATATCTCTCAGTTAAGAAGAAAAATCTGCCACTGTTAAAAAGTTAAATGCATTTGGACAGTATATTGATAAAGAATCTAACCTATGATTTGTGCAATGTGGATTTTCTCATTATTTGTGAATACAGTGTGTTGCACAGAGCATACGGCATCATGCTTTAATGATAACTAGATGTAAATATTGATCCTCCTCTATTTTTTGAGCTTATTGCTTTTATTGTTCCCCATGTCTTCTTTTTTACCTTTGAGCTTAATAATGATTTGTATCTCCTCTAGATAATTTGTAATAAAAATATTAATATTTCGGCGGGGTTGCAAGACTCTAGCTTTATTATGTTTTAAATTGGGGGAAAAATATTTCCATTTCTTGTATCGGTATGTGGAGTAGAGTAGTCGGGGATGTTTCTTTGCTGATGACGAGCGAGATGAGATGAAATGGGCTCTTGTATTGTACGACAGTTTTGATCTGTAATGGTTTATGTATGGTTGCAGCCTGCTGATATTAAAGAGCCGTCGCTATTATTTTTTACCCGTAGGTGGCAATTGTGCCTAATTTTTTATTTCTAACTAGGTGATTTCACTATGCTGTCCAAACCACAGTTAAAAACATTGTGAAGAAATTGATATACCAGTCAGTCTTTCTGTGTACAAGTTAATTGGCAAATTACTTCCCAAAAAGTCAGCTGTGTCATTATGATTTTTATGGTTGAAACTTGAAAGAATTGTGATGAACCTGGTAAATCTGTGTATGTTTTAGGTTTCCAAATTAATTGTCAAATAACTAGCCAAAAACTAATCTGTAGTTGCATAAGTCAAATCTGTTAAAAGCATTTGATCATGATCTCTCCACTTCTGTCTGTTTTATCAAGGCAAAAAATAACGAGTTTTCTGGGACTATGATATGTATGGATGACCTTCATAAAATATCAAGATAAATGATTTGAATTATGGTATATCACTGTGAGTTGAACTTGTATTTTGATCTATAAATAAAGGAAAAACTAATATGACCCAAGTTACTGGGTTGTGTTCATGTTCAGGCTTGGTTATGGGTGTTGGTGTGTGTATGTGAAATGTGGTATTTTTGTTTTTGTTGATCTCCTGTATAGGAACCATGAAGAAATCATCCACATTGTTTATTTGTCATATTTGGAAGACAAATTATAAATGGCCTTTTTGTACTAAATTAATAAATATTTCATGCTGTTTGTGAACTTAATATGACTTACTGAATAAACCCTTAACAATTTTAGTCCTGCATAATTTATTATTTCCTGCTTGTGAGGAATGACACCTGATGCACAGCGCACAGCGCCAGGTAGTTAGCAACAATAGGGATCTCCTGTATAGGAACCATGAAGAAATCATCCACATTGCTTATTTGTCATATTTGGAAGACAAATTATAAATGGCCTTTTTGTACTAAATTAATAAATATTTCATGCTGTTTGTGAACTTAATATTACTTACTGAATAAACCCTTAACAATTTTAGTCCTGCATAATTTATTATTTCCTGCTTGTGAGGAATGACACCTGATGCACAGCGCACAGCGCCAGGTAGTTAGCAACAATAGGGAGAGATTGAAGGATTTCTAAGTCACGGGTAAACATAATGGTATCCCGAATAACATCATTTATTTAGAGAGGGCATGTTTTCTGAGTGCGGTTATTTTGAGCATATTTTTTGGTTTTAGTATGGGGCCAAATCAAGTATTATTCATATGTACCGGCAGGTTCCCCTCTCAAGTTGTCCTGGAATCTGTACTAGCTACAAACTGGTCACAGAGTCGGCCCAGGGAAATCACCAACAACATAGGTTATAATTTATGCCTTGTAAATTGAATTTAGTGCGTCTTCTATACTTTTACCCTAAGTTACCTATTAGGGTTTCGGTTCGGGTACAGATACGGGGATATGGGGTTTGGGTATGTGGGTACGGTATGACAAATTTTCCTCCCTTGCGGGTTTGGGTTTGTCCATATATGTATGCATGTACGTATGCTGAAACATCTAAGTTACAAATATTAAAGAAGAGTGATACTCATAAATTCATAATGGCCAATAAAGTTACAAATTAATTAATTGTATTACTGATATAGTTTCAGATTACATGCATTGGCAATTGACATCAACATGGACATGATCAACAGATATAACTATTGGCTGGCTTTTACAAATCTATCAAGTCATGTCCTTAGATCTACAAAAAAAAAAAAATCAATCCCTGATCTTCAAATGAATCGAAGTAGGATTTTGTTCACTACTGTCATAAACCAAGGGCACTAAATAGAACAATTTTGGCTTGAATAATATTACCAAGCTGTTGCAAGACGGTATCTAATGGTGATGGAAAAAACTTCTGATGAACAAATCAAAAATACATACATAAACTGACCTACCACCCTGGGGTACTTCCTAGATGTCCAGGTTCACTGTAGGTCTTTCACAGAAGGACCCACAGAGAACCCGTGAAGTACCAGTACCAGGACCAAGGCCTAAATAGAAGAATCTGGGAACTGAGCTTTTACAATTAATGTGGGGTAATAATGTTTTGAAATTTTGTTTGGGCCTGTGAATGAATCTGTTTATAGCCATGCACCAATTTATGCAGGTTTTCTATTGACTATGCCTATAGTTGGTTAATTGTGCTTGTTTTTATTTTGGTTTGCAGCATTGATATCAGGTCATAATGTCAGAGCGGCACCAGTTTCCATCAGTTGCGCAAAAGTTATCTGGTCAAACATTCCTCGGTTCAAGACCTTCACCAAACTGGTATGTTAGCCAGAATTCCTTACTCCGTCCTCAGGGACAGCTATCAACTCCTGTGCAGGGTTATGGTGGTTCACAGAGTGCACTTTTGCATGCATCTAAATGGAGAAATCTGACTGTGGCAACTCCAAACCTTTCACCAGTTTATGTTCCAGCACCTTCAGAGAAAGGTGTGAAAGGTTTCATGATTGATTTTTTGATGGGTGGTGTCTCTGCTGCTGTTTCCAAAACGGCAGCTGCCCCCATTGAACGAGTCAAGCTGTTGATTCAGAATCAGGATGAAATGTTGAAGTCTGGTCGACTCTCTGAGCCATACAAAGGCATTGGAGATTGTTTTGGTCGAACAGTCAAGGATGAAGGTATCATTGCATTATGGAGAGGAAATACTGCCAATGTCATTCGCTATTTCCCCACTCAGGTACATTTTTGTTACCACTTTATCTTGCAAGCTGATATTGTAATTCTATATTGTAATTTCACGGAGGAGCCAACATATTTTCCAGATCTAAATCTGATGGCTTGGGTTACAGGCACTCAACTTTGCCTTTAAGGATTACTTTAAGAGCCTGTTCAATTTTAAGAAAGACAGAGATGGCTACTGGAAATGGTTTGCTGGAAATCTTGCTTCTGGTGGTGCGGCTGGTGCATCATCTCTTCTTTTTGTTTATTCTTTGGACTATGCTCGGACAAGGCTGGCTAATGATGCCAAGGCTGCAAAGAAGGGAGGAGAGAGACAATTCAATGGACTTGTTGATGTATACCGTAAAACTCTGAAGACAGATGGTGTTGCTGGTCTTTACCGTGGATTCAACATCTCATGTGTGGGGATTATTGTGTACCGTGGTCTGTACTTCGGAATGTATGATTCCCTAAAGCCGGTTGTTTTGGTTGGGGATCTTCAGGTGAGATTCCTTTTTCTCCATTCATGTTATGCACATTTGATTGTGCACCGTTCCAAGTACCCTCTACTGGTGGATTGGTGGATATTGGCAAATTTACCGTGTTCCAACTGTAGTTTTGAATTATTTCCATCATCCAGTTGTTAATATTTGAAAGTAGAATAAATAATTTGTTATCTGGACAGACATTGCATATCTAGGCATTGAATGCTATTACATTTTTACTTTTTGCAGAATAACTTCCTTGCAAGTTTTCTTCTTGGTTGGGGTATTACAATTGGTGCTGGTCTTGCTTCATATCCTATTGACACTGTACGTAGAAGAATGATGATGACTTCTGGTGAGGCAGTGAAGTACAAGAGTTCTTTGGATGCTTTTCAACAGATTTTGAAGAAGGAAGGGACCAAGTCTCTATTCAAGGGCGCTGGTGCAAATATTCTGCGAGCTGTTGCTGGTGCTGGAGTCTTGGCTGGATATGACCAGCTTCAGTTAATTCTTCTTGGAAAGAAGTATGGCTCTGGTGGAGGCTAATATTATGATGGTGATGACAAATTATTTAGACATTATTTTTTGGCGGTTTGAACCATTTTCCTGGTTCCTTATAATAAAACCATTTTGCTAAACTAATTACAATTTCCAGTACACTAGGAGCCAGTGCAAGTTCACTTGAGTTTGCCATCTGGATTTTGCAGATGGGTATTTAATCTGTTGTCAGGCGCAATATTTTCTTATTTGATATTTTGAGAAAAAATA
>CM053785.1:5000-47500 GCA_028749045.1 Cupressus sempervirens
TGTTGATGGCTTTTTTTGCTTCGGGTCTTGGCGGATGGTTCGTGGTTGGTTCCACCCTTGCTGTCCCCCTTTGCGATCTTCGCTGGTGCCGGATTTTTGTGGGTCGATCCTCTTTCCTTCGCCTTCCTCTGGTTTCGGCGAAGGCCCGGGCTGCCAGTTTTTATGCCCTTTAGGGCTTTGCGGCCGCTCTGCTGCTTTTTTGCAGCTTTTTGGCACTTTGTGCCCCTTGGCACTGGATGCATTTTGCACCCCGTGCCGCCTTGGATCCCTACTGGCGATGCCGTGGCCTCCTTTGTCGCGGGTTTGCGTTTTCGGCCGGGGGTTCTTCTGCTCCATGCTGCAGTTCTGGGCTTTGTTGCCCCTTCGGACGCCGCCTCTCTGCTGTCGCAGGACGCCGCCTCCTTGGATCCCCCTTGGCGATCCTCTTCTCTGCAACTGGTTCGTGTTTGGCCCCTGCCCTCTTCGTCGACCTCCGCATTTTTGGCGCTCGGTGTTTCCTCTCCCGGCCCCCACGGGCGTTTTTGGTGGTTTCCGCTTCCTTTCGGTGGTTTCCGGTTTCCCGGTTTTGGTCCCGGTTTTGCTGCCTTGGTGGTTTCCATGCTCGTGGTTGCTCTTGGTCGCCTTCACTATGGATTGGATTGGTGCCTCCTACTTCGTGGGAGTTGGGTCCCCTCGTACCTAGCTACTATGTAGCGAACACGAGGGCTTCCCTAAACCCTATACATTCATGGCTTTTTGCCAAAAAGTACCCGCACGACTATTTTTGGTCTTTTCTCCTCTCCATAAGTGATGTTTTAATTAATTGATTGATTGATTAATTAATCTTTTTAATTAATTGATTAATTGATTAATTTTATAAGCATGACTGTTGGTTTTCTTGGAAGTTGAGAAGTCCCCTCACTTCTATTTAAACCGTTTTATTGTATCTTTTATTGTAAGTCCACTGATGATGGGGTGAAATTCCCCAGAAACATGTCTGGACATCTTTTCAATAATTTCAATAAAATTTGTTCTTGCTTATTTCTGGATCTTTCTGATGCTGCAAGTGATACTTTTGTTAAATTTTAAATCCTAAAGTTCCTTCTTCACGCTGCCGTCAGATTTTTCCAGTTTTCCTGAGGCTTTGCTATCGGTGTTTAATGGCTTCTCCAGTTCACTTTTCTGTCCTGGTGCTTCGCTGTTGATGGCTTTTTTTGCTTCGGGTCTTGGCGGATGGTTCGTGGTTGGTTCCACCCTTGCTGTCCCCCTTTGCGATCTTCGCTGGTGCCGGATTTTTGTGGGTCGATCCTCTTTCCTTCGCCTTCCTCTGGTTTCGGCGAAGGCCCGGGCTGCCAGTTTTTATGCCCTTTAGGGCTTTGCGGCCGCTCTGCTGCTTTTTTGCAGCTTTTTGGCACTTTGTGCCCCTTGGCACTGGATGCATTTTGCACCCCGTGCCGCCTTGGATCCCTACTGGCGATGCCGTGGCCTCCTTTGTCGCGGGTTTGCGTTTTCGGCCGGGGGTTCTTCTGCTCCATGCTGCAGTTCTGGGCTTTGTTGCCCCTTCGGACGCCGCCTCTCTGCTGTCGCAGGACGCCGCCTCCTTGGATCCCCCTTGGCGATCCTCTTCTCTGCAACTGGTTCGTGTTTGGCCCCTGCCCTCTTCGTCGACCTCCGCATTTTTGGCGCTCGGTGTTTCCTCTCCCGGCCCCCACGGGCGTTTTTGGTGGTTTCCGCTTCCTTTCGGTGGTTTCCGGTTTCCCGGTTTTGGTCCCGGTTTTGCTGCCTTGGTGGTTTCCATGCTCGTGGTTGCTCTTGGTCGCCTTCACTATGGATTGGATTGGTGCCTCCTACTTCGTGGGAGTTGGGTCCCCTCGTACCTAGCTACTATGTAGCGAACACGAGGGCTTCCCTAAACCCTATACATTCATGGCTTTTTGCCAAAAAGTACCCGCACGACTATTTTTGGTCTTTTCTCCTCTCCATAAGTGATGTTTTAATTAATTGATTGATTGATTAATTAATCTTTTTAATTAATTGATTAATTGATTAATTTTATAAGCATGACTGTTGGTTTTCTTGGAAGTTGAGAAGTCCCCTCACTTCTATTTAAACCGTTTTATTGTATCTTTTATTGTAAGTCCACTGATGATGGGGTGAAATTCCCCAGAAACATGTCTGGACATCTTTTCAATAATTTCAATAAAATTTGTTCTTGCTTATTTCTGGATCTTTCTGATGCTGCAAGTGATACTTTTGTTAAATGTTAAATGTTAAATGTTAAATGTTAAATGTTAAATGTTAAATTTTAAACCCTAAACCCTAAACCCTAAACCCTAAACCCTAAACCCTAAACCCTAAACCCTAAACCCTAAACCCTAAACCCTAAACCCTAAACCCTAAACCCTAAACCCTAAACCCTAAACCCTAAACCCTAAACCCTAAACCCTAAACCCTAAACCCTAAACCCTAAACCCTAAACCCTAAACCCTAAACCCTAAACCCTAAACCCTAAACCCTAAACCCTAAACCCTAAACCCTAAACCCTAAACCCTAAACCCTAAACCCTAAACCCTAAACCCTAAACCCTAAACCATAAACCCTAAACCCTAAACCCTAAACCCTAAACCCTAAACCCTAAACCCTAAACCCTAAACCCTAAACCCTAAACCCTAAACCCTAAACCCTAAACCCTAAACCCTAAACCCTAAACCCTAAACCCTAAACCCTAAACCCTAAACCCTAAACCCTAAACCCTAAACCCTAAACCCTAAACCCTAAACCCTAAACCCTAAACCCTAAACCCTAAACCCTAAACCCTAAACCCTAAACCCTAAACCCTAAACCCTAAACCCTAAACCCTAAACCCTAAACCCTAAACCCTAAACCCTAAACCCTAAACCCTAAACCCTAAACCCTAAACCCTAAACCCTAAACCCTAAACCCTAAACCCTAAACCCTAAACCCTAAACCCTAAACCCTAAACCCTAAACCCTAAACCCTAAACCCTAAACCCTAAACCCTAAACCCTAAACCCTAAACCCTAAACCCTAAACCCTAAACCCTAAACCCTAAACCCTAAACCCTATACTTTATCGGCTTTGCCAAGAAGTCCCCGCACTGCGACATCTTCCGTTTCCGAGAGTCTGTTGGCGTAACCCAAGAAAGTTGGGTTCCTTTCTTCTTCGCAGCAGGTTTTTCTCAAGATCACAGCACTCTTCGATCCACTAGGGCCATTGTTTCCCCCGCCTTTTTATAACATACTAATTTTATAACATACTAACTTTATAACATACTAACTTTATAACATACTAATTTTATAACATACTAACTTTATAACATACTAACTTTATAACATACTAATTTTATAACATACTAACTTTATAACATACTAATTTTATAACATACTAACTTTATAACATACTAACTTTATAACATACTAACTTTATAACATACTAATTTTATAACATACTAACTTTATAACATACTAACTTTATAACATACTAATTTTATAACATACTAACTTTATAACATACTAACTTTATAACATACTAACTTTATAACATACTAATTTTATAACATACTAATTTTATAACATACTAATTTTATAACATACTAACTTTATAACATACTAACTTTATAACATACTAACTTTATAACATACTAACTTTATAACATACTAACTTTATAACATACTAACTTTATAACATACTAATTTTATAACATACTAATTTTATAACATACTAACTTTATAACATACTAACTTTATAACATACTAACTTTATAACATACTAATTTTATAACATACTAATTTTATAACATACTAACTTTATAACATACTAATTTTATAACATACTAATTTTATAACATACTAACTTTATAACATACTAATTTTATAACATACTAACTTTATAACATACTAATTTTATAACATACTAACTTTATAACATACTAATTTTATAACATACTAACTTTATAACATACTAACTTTATAACATACTAACTTTATAACATACTAACTTTATAACATACTAATTTTATAACATACTAATTTTATAACATACTAACTTTATAACATACTAATTTTATAACATACTAATTTTATAACATACTAACTTTATAACATACTAATTTTATAACATACTAATTTTATAACATACTAACTTTATAACATACTAATTTTATAACATACTAACTTTATAACATACTAATTTTATAACATACTAACTTTATAACATACTAACTTTATAACATACTAATTTTATAACATACTAACTTTATAACATACTAATTTTATAACATACTAATTTTATAACATACTAATTTTATAACATACTAACTTTATAACATACTAACTTTATAACATACTAATTTTATAACATACTAACTTTATAACATACTAATTTTATAACATACTAACTTTATAACATACTAACTTTATAACATACTAATTTTATAACATACTAACTTTATAATCTGGCGGGGGTCCCACTTTTTGGGTTGGCCTATTCAAGGGTCACACCTCTTGGATTTCCTCGGAAGATTGATATTTATATCCGTCTTCCTCCCATTCTCTTCCACACATTTCTCTCTTCTCTTGTATCCGTTTAATCCAACTGATGAGGGCTGATAGCCCGAAACATGTTTTGGATTCTGGAGATTGTATATGAGATTTTTTATCGTGGAATTTAATTGTGGATTTTATTTCTTTCTGGATTACTCCTTTCTATCAGTTTTTAATTCTTTCGGAGCTGCAAGTGATCTATTAAATTTTTTAACACTCTAAAGTTTTGGATTTCTTCACGATGTCCTCCGGAGAATTAATTGTTCATGGCTCTTTGCCATCCGCTCAAGGCCAATCTCCATCTGCTCATGATGCTGCTCACGCCCAGGGTGGAATTCCATTGAACCAGGATAGAAAGAAACGAAGAGCTGACAGCGGCGCCATTATCTCAGCTCAGGAAAAATCTTTTTTGGCCGAGTTTGCTGCTGAATCATCTCGACAACAAGACTCTTTTGTGCGGAAATTGAATCAATTTATGGTAAAATTCTGTGAGAATACCAATCTTTTTTCTTCAAAATTTGAAGATTTCTTATCAGATTCCCACAAAGCACAGGAAGAAGTTTGTTTGCAGGCTGATAGGGCTGTCCAATCCTCCAGAATGCATGCGGACTCTTCCACCTCCGTCTTGACCGATATTTCTTCCGTTCTTGAACGCTCCTTTGATGCCGTTTTAAAACGGCTTGCGGTTTTGGAAGACAGGGTGGCGCAGAGTTGTCAACCCCACCCTGCCCGCGCAGATTCTGCCCAAGGCTTTGCTGTTCCAGCTAACGCTGATGCTGCTGCTGCAGCCCAACCGGACAGCGCTGCTCCCCGCGCCAACTCCAGCCTAGGCCCGCACGGTGTTGACAGCGCTGCTCCTCGCGCCAACTCCAGCCAGGGCCCGCACGGTTATGGAGTCTTTGCCGCCCATGGAGCCTTTGCCGCCCACGAGACCCCCCCTGCCTCTCCTTTGATCGCAGAGATGGCTGCGGCCCCTCCGCATGATGATGCTCAACCCTCTTCTCACAGCAGAAGAAAATACCCGGACCAAATTCATCTCCTTGTCAACAAAGCGTTTGCAGAATTTAAACGGGTCTCTCTGGCTGCTGAAAGATCCAAGGACTATCTTGGAAAACTCAACAATTTCAAATCTATTGGCTCTCTTCCAAAAAGCTTGATGATTAAACCACCGAAGCTCTCCATTAACGATGATGAAAGCAATGCTCTCCTCTCTTCTAAATTGGAAACTATTCAGGCTGATGCCAACAAGCTTTTTCTCGATGCCTACATAGATGCTGTTTCTAAAGCATCCATCAATCATAATGCTCAGATTTCCAGCGTTGTTGAGAATTTTGACTCCTCTCTCAAGGGCACTTGCGTCGCTCTCCAGCACCTTCCTCTTTTAGGCACTTTCTCTGTCTCTGCTGATGAATGGTATGCTGAAGCTTTGCAAGAATTTCAGACTTTGTGCAATAAATTCACTATCGATCGAGCCATCAAAAAAGCTGCCAAGGAACAGGCTGAAGCTTCTAGGCAAGATTCTCGAGATACAGCTATGTCTGATGCCGAACAGCTACCGCCCGATCCCACTATTGCACAAATTATTAATGATAAGATTAATCAGAAATATGGTCATCTTTCTAAAGAAATCATTGCTCTGAAAAATCTTCTCTCTGCCCCCAATGAAACACAGGTGAAGAATAAGAACAGGAAGAAAAAGAACAAGAAGAAAAAGATCTCCTCTGGTGCCCCTCCAGTCAAGACAACTTCTAATGTGGACTCTACTCCAAAAAACGGGTCTCGTGCAGCCGGGAAGAACACCTCGGCTGCCTCTGGACAGTTGCAATCAAAGGGAAACTCTGCCCCTCGCCAGTCGGCGAAGAATGTGCAATCTGCCGCACATTCAAATCCATCCAACGGCAAAAATCGTGGGCAGAATTCCTACAAGAATCAAACTCAGGGCCATCAAAGAGGAAGAAACAGACAGCAGAACAGACAGGTACACAACTCTCGCATCCGCGGTTCCGGCCCCGCTTAAATCACTGGGGACCTGCCATTGATCGGGACTTCATGGCTCGATCATTTTTTTCAAGAAAGACTGCCTCGGAGGTTGAGAATCGGATATCTAACATTGCCATTCATAACCTCTCTTCTCGGCGTCTCTCTGCTGATGAACGAAGATTGTTAGGACTTGGAATTAAATTTATTCCTCGTCCTCCTCCAATGTCTGTTCTTGATCTTCATAAAGAATTCAGAGCTTTTGCCAGACTTCTTCGTCTTCGTGCTTTCTTTGGTCCGGAAGCACCTCATGTCTCCTGTTCTCCTCTTGTTTCTGGAGTTTTTCCTCATCCTTTCCGCCAGAAGAATCCCTTTTGGAATCCGGATGAACAAAACTACCAACTTGAAGAGATCATCCATAAAGCTGAAGACATTTTTCGGTCTCGCATTGCTTCCTGTGCTGGCTCGTTTGTTCGGCGTCCTCTTCTTCCTGCTAGACTCCTCAAGAGTCTCAATGATTTGAAGAATGACTCTTCCATTGTCATCAAACCAGCAGATAAGAATCTCGGCCTTGTTGTCCTCAATTCTTCTTGGTACAAATATGAAGGTCTTCGCCAACTTTCGGACCCCCTGGTTTATCTTCGTGTTGATTGTGTTCCTTGGAAGCTGATTTGGAGCAGACTCTCTTTTATCATTGATAAGTTTCTGTTCTTCCTCAAACCTGTTCGTTGCTTCCTTTTGAAGAATCCTTGTTCTTCAGCTAAAGCCTGTGCTTTTTATCTCCTGCCTAAGCTTCATAAGCCTATTCTGGTGGGTAGACCGATTTGCAGCTATACAGGTTATATGTTGGAACCAGCCTCGAAGCTTCTTCATGTTCTTTTGTTTCCGATTCTCCTACAACAGCAGCCTCATCTTCCTGATTCTCTCAGTCTTCTTCGTGAACTTGATCGCAAGGCTTTTCCTTCTTCTTGCATCTTGTTTACCTTTGATGTGGAGTCTCTTTATCCGAGCATCCCTACCACTGAGGGCCTCTATGCTCTTCGGGAGATGGTTGTTGAGTATTTCCATACTCATAATCTTAATCTGAGGTTGATTGATCTGATCTTGGAGCTTGCTGAACTTGTTCTCCGTGAACACTATGTTGAGTTCGATGGTGTTTTTTATAAACAACTCCGAGGTACTGCTATGGGCAGCAATTTCGCAGTTGTCTACGCCTGTCTTTTCCTTTGCCATTTGGAAAAGCGTCTCTTCTCTCAGTTTGATTGCTCCTGTCTTATGTTCTACAAAAGGTTCATTGATGATGCTGTTGGTATTTGGACTGGTGATGAGTCCTCTTTGTCAACATTCTTTTCTCAGTATCAGAGCTTCTACCCTGAGATCAGAATTACACCTTCAGTTTCTTTTTCTTCTGTGGACATTCTTGACATTACCCTCTTCAAGGGAGATCGCTTCCATGCTTGCGGTATTCTTGATACCAAATGCTTCCAGAAGCCCCTCAATGCCTTTCAATACATTCCGTATTACTCCTGGCATCCTCCTCACCAAAAGAAATCCTTCATCTTAAGTGAGCTCAAGAGGTATCTCCTCAGGGAATCAGATCCATTTGGTTTTATGAGACTTCGAAAACAGTTTTACTCCAGACTTCGTGCTCGTGGTTATCCAAAGAAGTTTCTTCTCTCCTGCTTCAAATTGGTCTCTCGGCTTGATAAGTCAGTGCTTCTCTCACGCCTACATAATAGTGCCTCTCAGAGAACTGGGGCCCCCCTCGTTCTTAAGCTTGATTTCAGTTCTTCTGCTAAAGCTTTAAACTTGGGGGCCACCCTAAACCCTATACTTTATCGGCTTTGCCAAGAAGTCCCCGCACTGCGACATCTTCCGTTTCCGAGAGTCTGTTGGCGTAACCCAAGAAAGTTGGGTTCCTTTCTTCTTCGCAGCAGGTTTTTCTCAAGATCACAGCACTCTTCGATCCACTAGGGCCATTGTTTCCCCCGCCTTTTTATAACATACTAATTTTATAACATACTAACTTTATAACATACTAATTTTATAACATACTAATTTTATAACATACTAACTTTATAACATACTAACTTTATAACATACTAATTTTATAACATACTAACTTTATAACATACTAATTTTATAACATACTAATTTTATAACATACTAATTTTATAACATACTAATTTTATAACATACTAATTTTATAACATACTAATTTTATAACATACTAATTTTATAACATACTAACTTTATAACATACTAACTTTATAACATACTAACTTTATAACATACTAACTTTATAACATACTAACTTTATAACATACTAACTTTATAACATACTAATTTTATAACATACTAACTTTATAACATACTAACTTTATAACATACTAACTTTATAACATACTAATTTTATAACATACTAACTTTATAACATACTAATTTTATAACATACTAACTTTATAACATACTAACTTTATAACATACTAACTTTATAACATACTAATTTTATAACATACTAATTTTATAACATACTAACTTTATAACATACTAACTTTATAACATACTAACTTTATAACATACTAACTTTATAACATACTAACTTTATAACATACTAACTTTATAACATACTAATTTTATAACATACTAACTTTATAACATACTAACTTTATAACATACTAACTTTATAACATACTAATTTTATAACATACTAATTTTATAACATACTAACTTTATAACATACTAATTTTATAACATACTAACTTTATAACATACTAATTTTATAACATACTAACTTTATAACATACTAACTTTATAACATACTAACTTTATAACATACTAATTTTATAACATACTAACTTTATAACATACTAACTTTATAACATACTAACTTTATAATCTGGCGGGGGTCCCACTTTTTGGGTTGGCCTATTCAAGGGTCACACCTCTTGGATTTCCTCGGAAGATTGATATTTATATCCGTCTTCCTCCCATTCTCTTCCACACATTTCTCTCTTCTCTTGTATCCGTTTAATCCAACTGATGAGGGCTGATAGCCCGAAACATGTTTTGGATTCTGGAGATTGTATATGAGATTTTTTATCGTGGAATTTAATTGTGGATTTTATTTCTTTCTGGATTACTCCTTTCTATCAGTTTTTAATTCTTTCGGAGCTGCAAGTGATCTATTAAATTTTTTAACACTCTAAAGTTTTGGATTTCTTCACGATGTCCTCCGGAGAATTAATTGTTCATGGCTCTTTGCCATCCGCTCAAGGCCAATCTCCATCTGCTCATGATGCTGCTCACGCCCAGGGTGGAATTCCATTGAACCAGGATAGAAAGAAACGAAGAGCTGACAGCGGCGCCATTATCTCAGCTCAGGAAAAATCTTTTTTGGCCGAGTTTGCTGCTGAATCATCTCGACAACAAGACTCTTTTGTGCGGAAATTGAATCAATTTATGGTAAAATTCTGTGAGAATACCAATCTTTTTTCTTCAAAATTTGAAGATTTCTTATCAGATTCCCACAAAGCACAGGAAGAAGTTTGTTTGCAGGCTGATAGGGCTGTCCAATCCTCCAGAATGCATGCGGACTCTTCCACCTCCGTCTTGACCGATATTTCTTCCGTTCTTGAACGCTCCTTTGATGCCGTTTTAAAACGGCTTGCGGTTTTGGAAGACAGGGTGGCGCAGAGTTGTCAACCCCACCCTGCCCGCGCAGATTCTGCCCAAGGCTTTGCTGTTCCAGCTAACGCTGATGCTGCTGCTGCAGCCCAACCGGACAGCGCTGCTCCCCGCGCCAACTCCAGCCTAGGCCCGCACGGTGTTGACAGCGCTGCTCCTCGCGCCAACTCCAGCCAGGGCCCGCACGGTTATGGAGTCTTTGCCGCCCATGGAGCCTTTGCCGCCCACGAGACCCCCCCTGCCTCTCCTTTGATCGCAGAGATGGCTGCGGCCCCTCCGCATGATGATGCTCAACCCTCTTCTCACAGCAGAAGAAAATACCCGGACCAAATTCATCTCCTTGTCAACAAAGCGTTTGCAGAATTTAAACGGGTCTCTCTGGCTGCTGAAAGATCCAAGGACTATCTTGGAAAACTCAACAATTTCAAATCTATTGGCTCTCTTCCAAAAAGCTTGATGATTAAACCACCGAAGCTCTCCATTAACGATGATGAAAGCAATGCTCTCCTCTCTTCTAAATTGGAAACTATTCAGGCTGATGCCAACAAGCTTTTTCTCGATGCCTACATAGATGCTGTTTCTAAAGCATCCATCAATCATAATGCTCAGATTTCCAGCGTTGTTGAGAATTTTGACTCCTCTCTCAAGGGCACTTGCGTCGCTCTCCAGCACCTTCCTCTTTTAGGCACTTTCTCTGTCTCTGCTGATGAATGGTATGCTGAAGCTCTGCAAGAATTTCAGACTTTGTGCAATAAATTCACTATCGATCGAGCCATCAAAAAAGCTGCCAAGGAACAGGCTGAAGCTTCTAGGCAAGATTCTCGAGATACAGCTATGTCTGATGCCGAACAGCTACCGCCCGATCCCACTATTGCACAAATTATTAATGATAAGATTAATCAGAAATATGGTCATCTTTCTAAAGAAATCATTGCTCTGAAAAATCTTCTCTCTGCCCCCAATGAAACACAGGTGAAGAATAAGAACAGGAAGAAAAAGAACAAGAAGAAAAAGATCTCCTCTGGTGCCCCTCCAGTCAAGACAACTTCTAATGTGGACTCTACTCCAAAAAACGGGTCTCGTGCAGCCGGGAAGAACACCTCGGCTGCCTCTGGACAGTTGCAATCAAAGGGAAACTCTGCCCCTCGCCAGTCGGCGAAGAATGTGCAATCTGCCGCACATTCAAATCCATCCAACGGCAAAAATCGTGGGCAGAATTCCTACAAGAATCAAACTCAGGGCCATCAAAGAGGAAGAAACAGACAGCAGAACAGACAGGTACACAACTCTCGCATCCGCGGTTCCGGCCCCGCTTAAATCACTGGGGACCTGCCATTGATCGGGACTTCATGGCTCGATCATTTTTTTCAAGAAAGACTGCCTCGGAGGTTGAGAATCGGATATCTAACATTGCCATTCATAACCTCTCTTCTCGGCGTCTCTCTGCTGATGAACGAAGATTGTTAGGACTTGGAATTAAATTTATTCCTCGTCCTCCTCCAATGTCTGTTCTTGATCTTCATAAAGAATTCAGAGCTTTTGCCAGACTTCTTCGTCTTCGTGCTTTCTTTGGTCCGGAAGCACCTCATGTCTCCTGTTCTCCTCTTGTTTCTGGAGTTTTTCCTCATCCTTTCCGCCAGAAGAATCCCTTTTGGAATCCGGATGAACAAAACTACCAACTTGAAGAGATCATCCATAAAGCTGAAGACATTTTTCGGTCTCGCATTGCTTCCTGTGCTGGCTCGTTTGTTCGGCGTCCTCTTCTTCCTGCTAGACTCCTCAAGAGTCTCAATGATTTGAAGAATGACTCTTCCATTGTCATCAAACCAGCAGATAAGAATCTCGGCCTTGTTGTCCTCAATTCTTCTTGGTACAAATATGAAGGTCTTCGCCAACTTTCGGACCCCCTGGTTTATCTTCGTGTTGATTGTGTTCCTTGGAAGCTGATTTGGAGCAGACTCTCTTTTATCATTGATAAGTTTCTGTTCTTCCTCAAACCTGTTCGTTGCTTCCTTTTGAAGAATCCTTGTTCTTCAGCTAAAGCCTGTGCTTTTTATCTCCTGCCTAAGCTTCATAAGCCTATTCTGGTGGGTAGACCGATTTGCAGCTATACAGGTTATATGTTGGAACCAGCCTCGAAGCTTCTTCATGTTCTTTTGTTTCCGATTCTCCTACAACAGCAGCCTCATCTTCCTGATTCTCTCAGTCTTCTTCGTGAACTTGATCGCAAGGCTTTTCCTTCTTCTTGCATCTTGTTTACCTTTGATGTGGAGTCTCTTTATCCGAGCATCCCTACCACTGAGGGCCTCTATGCTCTTCGGGAGATGGTTGTTGAGTATTTCCATACTCATAATCTTAATCTGAGGTTGATTGATCTGATCTTGGAGCTTGCTGAACTTGTTCTCCGTGAACACTATGTTGAGTTCGATGGTGTTTTTTATAAACAACTCCGAGGTACTGCTATGGGCAGCAATTTCGCAGTTGTCTACGCCTGTCTTTTCCTTTGCCATTTGGAAAAGCGTCTCTTCTCTCAGTTTGATTGCTCCTGTCTTATGTTCTACAAAAGGTTCATTGATGATGCTGTTGGTATTTGGACTGGTGATGAGTCCTCTTTGTCAACATTCTTTTCTCAGTATCAGAGCTTCTACCCTGAGATCAGAATTACACCTTCAGTTTCTTTTTCTTCTGTGGACATTCTTGACATTACCCTCTTCAAGGGAGATCGCTTCCATGCTTGCGGTATTCTTGATACCAAATGCTTCCAGAAGCCCCTCAATGCCTTTCAATACATTCCGTATTACTCCTGGCATCCTCCTCACCAAAAGAAATCCTTCATCTTAAGTGAGCTCAAGAGGTATCTCCTCAGGGAATCAGATCCATTTGGTTTTATGAGACTTCGAAAACAGTTTTACTCCAGACTTCGTGCTCGTGGTTATCCAAAGAAGTTTCTTCTCTCCTGCTTCAAATTGGTCTCTCGGCTTGATAAGTCAGTGCTTCTCTCACGCCTACATAATAGTGCCTCTCAGAGAACTGGGGCCCCCCTCGTTCTTAAGCTTGATTTCAGTTCTTCTGCTAAAGCTTTAAACTTGGGGGCCACCCTAAACCCTATACTTTATCGGCTTTGCCAAGAAGTCCCCGCACTGCGACATCTTCCGTTTCCGAGAGTCTGTTGGCGTAACCCAAGAAAGTTGGGTTCCTTTCTTCTTCGCAGCAGGTTTTTCTCAAGATCACAGCACTCTTCGATCCACTAGGGCCATTGTTTCCCCCGCCTTTTTATAACATACTAACTTTATAATCTGGCGGGGGTCCCACTTTTTGGGTTGGCCTATTCAAGGGTCACACCTCTTGGATTTCCTCGGAAGATTGATATTTATATCCGTCTTCCTCCCATTCTCTTCCACACATTTCTCTCTTCTCTTGTATCCGTTTAATCCAACTGATGAGGGCTGATAGCCCGAAACATGTTTTGGATTCTGGAGATTGTATATGAGATTTTTTATCGTGGAATTTAATTGTGGATTTTATTTCTTTCTGGATTACTCCTTTCTATCAGTTTTTAATTCTTTCGGAGCTGCAAGTGATCTATTAAATTTTTTAACACTCTAAATTTTTTAACACTCTAAATTTTTTAACACTCTAAATTTTTTAACACTCTAAATTTTTTAACACTCTAAATTTTTTAACACTCTAAATTTTTTAACACTCTAAATTTTTTAACACTCTAAATTTTTTAACACTCTAAAATTTTTTAACACTCTAAATTTTTTAACACTCTAAATTTTTTAACACTCTAAATTTTTTAACACTCTAAATTTTTTAACACTCTAAAATTTTTTAACACTCTAAATTTTTTAACACTCTAAATTTTTTAACACTCTAAATTTTTTAACACTCTAAAATTTTTTAACACTCTAAATTTTTTAACACTCTAAATTTTTTAACACTCTAAATTTTTTAACACTCTAAATTTTTTAACACTCTAAAATTTTTTAACACTCTAAATTTTTTAACACTCTAAAATTTTTTAACACTCTAAATTTTTTAACACTCTAAATTTTTTAACACTCTAAATTTTTTAACACTCTAAAATTTTTTAACACTCTAAATTTTTTAACACTCTAAATTTTTTAACACTCTAAATTTTTTAACACTCTAAATTTTTTAACACTCTAAATTTTTTAACACTCTAAATTTTTTAACACTCTAAATTTTTTAACACTCTAAATTTTTTAACACTCTAAATTTTTTAACACTCAAGGGCACTTGCGTCGCTCTCCAGCACCTTCCTCTTTTAGGCACTTTCTCTGTCTCTGCTGATGAATGGTATGCTGAAGCTTTGCAAGAATTTCAGACTTTGTGCAATAAATTCACTATCGATCGAGCCATCAAAAAAGCTGCCAAGGAACAGGCTGAAGCTTCTAGGCAAGATTCTCGAGATACAGCTATGTCTGATGCCGAACAGCTACCGCCCGATCCCACTATTGCACAAATTATTAATGATAAGATTAATCAGAAATATGGTCATCTTTCTAAAGAAATCATTGCTCTGAAAAATCTTCTCTCTGCCCCCAATGAAACACAGGTGAAGAATAAGAACAGGAAGAAAAAGAACAAGAAGAAAAAGATCTCCTCTGGTGCCCCTCCAGTCAAGACAACTTCTAATGTGGACTCTACTCCAAAAAACGGGTCTCGTGCAGCCGGGAAGAACACCTCGGCTGCCTCTGGACAGTTGCAATCAAAGGGAAACTCTGCCCCTCGCCAGTCGGCGAAGAATGTGCAATCTGCCGCACATTCAAATCCATCCAACGGCAAAAATCGTGGGCAGAATTCCTACAAGAATCAAACTCAGGGCCATCAAAGAGGAAGAAACAGACAGCAGAACAGACAGGTACACAACTCTCGCATCCGCGGTTCCGGCCCCGCTTAAATCACTGGGGACCTGCCATTGATCGGGACTTCATGGCTCGATCATTTTTTTCAAGAAAGACTGCCTCGGAGGTTGAGAATCGGATATCTAACATTGCCATTCATAACCTCTCTTCTCGGCGTCTCTCTGCTGATGAACGAAGATTGTTAGGACTTGGAATTAAATTTATTCCTCGTCCTCCTCCAATGTCTGTTCTTGATCTTCATAAAGAATTCAGAGC
Source organism: Cupressus sempervirens (assembly GCA_028749045.1). Taxonomy (NCBI): domain Eukaryota; kingdom Viridiplantae; phylum Streptophyta; class Pinopsida; order Cupressales; family Cupressaceae; genus Cupressus; species Cupressus sempervirens. The sequence continues at coordinate 20,352 of CM053785.1, forward strand.
TTTTGCCAGACTTCTTCGTCTTCGTGCTTTCTTTGGTCCGGAAGCACCTCATGTCTCCTGTTCTCCTCTTGTTTCTGGAGTTTTTCCTCATCCTTTCCGCCAGAAGAATCCCTTTTGGAATCCGGATGAACAAAACTACCAACTTGAAGAGATCATCCATAAAGCTGAAGACATTTTTCGGTCTCGCATTGCTTCCTGTGCTGGCTCGTTTGTTCGGCGTCCTCTTCTTCCTGCTAGACTCCTCAAGAGTCTCAATGATTTGAAGAATGACTCTTCCATTGTCATCAAACCAGCAGATAAGAATCTCGGCCTTGTTGTCCTCAATTCTTCTTGGTACAAATATGAAGGTCTTCGCCAACTTTCGGACCCCCTGGTTTATCTTCGTGTTGATTGTGTTCCTTGGAAGCTGATTTGGAGCAGACTCTCTTTTATCATTGATAAGTTTCTGTTCTTCCTCAAACCTGTTCGTTGCTTCCTTTTGAAGAATCCTTGTTCTTCAGCTAAAGCCTGTGCTTTTTATCTCCTGCCTAAGCTTCATAAGCCTATTCTGGTGGGTAGACCGATTTGCAGCTATACAGGTTATATGTTGGAACCAGCCTCGAAGCTTCTTCATGTTCTTTTGTTTCCGATTCTCCTACAACAGCAGCCTCATCTTCCTGATTCTCTCAGTCTTCTTCGTGAACTTGATCGCAAGGCTTTTCCTTCTTCTTGCATCTTGTTTACCTTTGATGTGGAGTCTCTTTATCCGAGCATCCCTACCACTGAGGGCCTCTATGCTCTTCGGGAGATGGTTGTTGAGTATTTCCATACTCATAATCTTAATCTGAGGTTGATTGATCTGATCTTGGAGCTTGCTGAACTTGTTCTCCGTGAACACTATGTTGAGTTCGATGGTGTTTTTTATAAACAACTCCGAGGTACTGCTATGGGCAGCAATTTCGCAGTTGTCTACGCCTGTCTTTTCCTTTGCCATTTGGAAAAGCGTCTCTTCTCTCAGTTTGATTGCTCCTGTCTTATGTTCTACAAAAGGTTCATTGATGATGCTGTTGGTATTTGGACTGGTGATGAGTCCTCTTTGTCAACATTCTTTTCTCAGTATCAGAGCTTCTACCCTGAGATCAGAATTACACCTTCAGTTTCTTTTTCTTCTGTGGACATTCTTGACATTACCCTCTTCAAGGGAGATCGCTTCCATGCTTGCGGTATTCTTGATACCAAATGCTTCCAGAAGCCCCTCAATGCCTTTCAATACATTCCGTATTACTCCTGGCATCCTCCTCACCAAAAGAAATCCTTCATCTTAAGTGAGCTCAAGAGGTATCTCCTCAGGGAATCAGATCCATTTGGTTTTATGAGACTTCGAAAACAGTTTTACTCCAGACTTCGTGCTCGTGGTTATCCAAAGAAGTTTCTTCTCTCCTGCTTCAAATTGGTCTCTCGGCTTGATAAGTCAGTGCTTCTCTCACGCCTACATAATAGTGCCTCTCAGAGAACTGGGGCCCCCCTCGTTCTTAAGCTTGATTTCAGTTCTTCTGCTAAAGCTTTAAACTTGGGGGCCACCCTAAACCCTATACTTTATCGGCTTTGCCAAGAAGTCCCCGCACTGCGACATCTTCCGTTTCCGAGAGTCTGTTGGCGTAACCCAAGAAAGTTGGGTTCCTTTCTTCTTCGCAGCAGGTTTTTCTCAAGATCACAGCACTCTTCGATCCACTAGGGCCATTGTTTCCCCCGCCTTTTTATAACATACTAACTTTATAATCTGGCGGGGGTCCCACTTTTTGGGTTGGCCTATTCAAGGGTCACACCTCTTGGATTTCCTCGGAAGATTGATATTTATATCCGTCTTCCTCCCATTCTCTTCCACACATTTCTCTCTTCTCTTGTATCCGTTTAATCCAACTGATGAGGGCTGATAGCCCGAAACATGTTTTGGATTCTGGAGATTGTATATGAGATTTTTTATCGTGGAATTTAATTGTGGATTTTATTTCTTTCTGGATTACTCCTTTCTATCAGTTTTTAATTCTTTCGGAGCTGCAAGTGATCTATTAAATTTTTTAACACTCTAAAGTTTTGGATTTCTTCACGATGTCCTCCGGAGAATTAATTGTTCATGGCTCTTTGCCATCCGCTCAAGGCCAATCTCCATCTGCTCATGATGCTGCTCACGCCCAGGGTGGAATTCCATTGAACCAGGATAGAAAGAAACGAAGAGCTGACAGCGGCGCCATTATCTCAGCTCAGGAAAAATCTTTTTTGGCCGAGTTTGCTGCTGAATCATCTCGACAACAAGACTCTTTTGTGCGGAAATTGAATCAATTTATGGTAAAATTCTGTGAGAATACCAATCTTTTTTCTTCAAAATTTGAAGATTTCTTATCAGATTCCCACAAAGCACAGGAAGAAGTTTGTTTGCAGGCTGATAGGGCTGTCCAATCCTCCAGAATGCATGCGGACTCTTCCACCTCCGTCTTGACCGATATTTCTTCCGTTCTTGAACGCTCCTTTGATGCCGTTTTAAAACGGCTTGCGGTTTTGGAAGACAGGGTGGCGCAGAGTTGTCAACCCCACCCTGCCCGCGCAGATTCTGCCCAAGGCTTTGCTGTTCCAGCTAACGCTGATGCTGCTGCTGCAGCCCAACCGGACAGCGCTGCTCCCCGCGCCAACTCCAGCCTAGGCCCGCACGGTGTTGACAGCGCTGCTCCTCGCGCCAACTCCAGCCAGGGCCCGCACGGTTATGGAGTCTTTGCCGCCCATGGAGCCTTTGCCGCCCACGAGACCCCCCCTGCCTCTCCTTTGATCGCAGAGATGGCTGCGGCCCCTCCGCATGATGATGCTCAACCCTCTTCTCACAGCAGAAGAAAATACCCGGACCAAATTCATCTCCTTGTCAACAAAGCGTTTGCAGAATTTAAACGGGTCTCTCTGGCTGCTGAAAGATCCAAGGACTATCTTGGAAAACTCAACAATTTCAAATCTATTGGCTCTCTTCCAAAAAGCTTGATGATTAAACCACCGAAGCTCTCCATTAACGATGATGAAAGCAATGCTCTCCTCTCTTCTAAATTGGAAACTATTCAGGCTGATGCCAACAAGCTTTTTCTCGATGCCTACATAGATGCTGTTTCTAAAGCATCCATCAATCATAATGCTCAGATTTCCAGCGTTGTTGAGAATTTTGACTCCTCTCTCAAGGGCACTTGCGTCGCTCTCCAGCACCTTCCTCTTTTAGGCACTTTCTCTGTCTCTGCTGATGAATGGTATGCTGAAGCTTTGCAAGAATTTCAGACTTTGTGCAATAAATTCACTATCGATCGAGCCATCAAAAAAGCTGCCAAGGAACAGGCTGAAGCTTCTAGGCAAGATTCTCGAGATACAGCTATGTCTGATGCCGAACAGCTACCGCCCGATCCCACTATTGCACAAATTATTAATGATAAGATTAATCAGAAATATGGTCATCTTTCTAAAGAAATCATTGCTCTGAAAAATCTTCTCTCTGCCCCCAATGAAACACAGGTGAAGAATAAGAACAGGAAGAAAAAGAACAAGAAGAAAAAGATCTCCTCTGGTGCCCCTCCAGTCAAGACAACTTCTAATGTGGACTCTACTCCAAAAAACGGGTCTCGTGCAGCCGGGAAGAACACCTCGGCTGCCTCTGGACAGTTGCAATCAAAGGGAAACTCTGCCCCTCGCCAGTCGGCGAAGAATGTGCAATCTGCCGCACATTCAAATCCATCCAACGGCAAAAATCGTGGGCAGAATTCCTACAAGAATCAAACTCAGGGCCATCAAAGAGGAAGAAACAGACAGCAGAACAGACAGGTACACAACTCTCGCATCCGCGGTTCCGGCCCCGCTTAAATCACTGGGGACCTGCCATTGATCGGGACTTCATGGCTCGATCATTTTTTTCAAGAAAGACTGCCTCGGAGGTTGAGAATCGGATATCTAACATTGCCATTCATAACCTCTCTTCTCGGCGTCTCTCTGCTGATGAACGAAGATTGTTAGGACTTGGAATTAAATTTATTCCTCGTCCTCCTCCAATGTCTGTTCTTGATCTTCATAAAGAATTCAGAGCTTTTGCCAGACTTCTTCGTCTTCGTGCTTTCTTTGGTCCGGAAGCACCTCATGTCTCCTGTTCTCCTCTTGTTTCTGGAGTTTTTCCTCATCCTTTCCGCCAGAAGAATCCCTTTTGGAATCCGGATGAACAAAACTACCAACTTGAAGAGATCATCCATAAAGCTGAAGACATTTTTCGGTCTCGCATTGCTTCCTGTGCTGGCTCGTTTGTTCGGCGTCCTCTTCTTCCTGCTAGACTCCTCAAGAGTCTCAATGATTTGAAGAATGACTCTTCCATTGTCATCAAACCAGCAGATAAGAATCTCGGCCTTGTTGTCCTCAATTCTTCTTGGTACAAATATGAAGGTCTTCGCCAACTTTCGGACCCCCTGGTTTATCTTCGTGTTGATTGTGTTCCTTGGAAGCTGATTTGGAGCAGACTCTCTTTTATCATTGATAAGTTTCTGTTCTTCCTCAAACCTGTTCGTTGCTTCCTTTTGAAGAATCCTTGTTCTTCAGCTAAAGCCTGTGCTTTTTATCTCCTGCCTAAGCTTCATAAGCCTATTCTGGTGGGTAGACCGATTTGCAGCTATACAGGTTATATGTTGGAACCAGCCTCGAAGCTTCTTCATGTTCTTTTGTTTCCGATTCTCCTACAACAGCAGCCTCATCTTCCTGATTCTCTCAGTCTTCTTCGTGAACTTGATCGCAAGGCTTTTCCTTCTTCTTGCATCTTGTTTACCTTTGATGTGGAGTCTCTTTATCCGAGCATCCCTACCACTGAGGGCCTCTATGCTCTTCGGGAGATGGTTGTTGAGTATTTCCATACTCATAATCTTAATCTGAGGTTGATTGATCTGATCTTGGAGCTTGCTGAACTTGTTCTCCGTGAACACTATGTTGAGTTCGATGGTGTTTTTTATAAACAACTCCGAGGTACTGCTATGGGCAGCAATTTCGCAGTTGTCTACGCCTGTCTTTTCCTTTGCCATTTGGAAAAGCGTCTCTTCTCTCAGTTTGATTGCTCCTGTCTTATGTTCTACAAAAGGTTCATTGATGATGCTGTTGGTATTTGGACTGGTGATGAGTCCTCTTTGTCAACATTCTTTTCTCAGTATCAGAGCTTCTACCCTGAGATCAGAATTACACCTTCAGTTTCTTTTTCTTCTGTGGACATTCTTGACATTACCCTCTTCAAGGGAGATCGCTTCCATGCTTGCGGTATTCTTGATACCAAATGCTTCCAGAAGCCCCTCAATGCCTTTCAATACATTCCGTATTACTCCTGGCATCCTCCTCACCAAAAGAAATCCTTCATCTTAAGTGAGCTCAAGAGGTATCTCCTCAGGGAATCAGATCCATTTGGTTTTATGAGACTTCGAAAACAGTTTTACTCCAGACTTCGTGCTCGTGGTTATCCAAAGAAGTTTCTTCTCTCCTGCTTCAAATTGGTCTCTCGGCTTGATAAGTCAGTGCTTCTCTCACGCCTACATAATAGTGCCTCTCAGAGAACTGGGGCCCCCCTCGTTCTTAAGCTTGATTTCAGTTCTTCTGCTAAAGCTTTAAACTTGGGGGCCACCCTAAACCCTATACTTTATCGGCTTTGCCAAGAAGTCCCCGCACTGCGACATCTTCCGTTTCCGAGAGTCTGTTGGCGTAACCCAAGAAAGTTGGGTTCCTTTCTTCTTCGCAGCAGGTTTTTCTCAAGATCACAGCACTCTTCGATCCACTAGGGCCATTGTTTCCCCCGCCTTTTTATAACATACTAACTTTATAATCTGGCGGGGGTCCCACTTTTTGGGTTGGCCTATTCAAGGGTCACACCTCTTGGATTTCCTCGGAAGATTGATATTTATATCCGTCTTCCTCCCATTCTCTTCCACACATTTCTCTCTTCTCTTGTATCCGTTTAATCCAACTGATGAGGGCTGATAGCCCGAAACATGTTTTGGATTCTGGAGATTGTATATGAGATTTTTTATCGTGGAATTTAATTGTGGATTTTATTTCTTTCTGGATTACTCCTTTCTATCAGTTTTTAATTCTTTCGGAGCTGCAAGTGATCTATTAAATTTTTTAACACTCTAAAGTTTTGGATTTCTTCACGATGTCCTCCGGAGAATTAATTGTTCATGGCTCTTTGCCATCCGCTCAAGGCCAATCTCCATCTGCTCATGATGCTGCTCACGCCCAGGGTGGAATTCCATTGAACCAGGATAGAAAGAAACGAAGAGCTGACAGCGGCGCCATTATCTCAGCTCAGGAAAAATCTTTTTTGGCCGAGTTTGCTGCTGAATCATCTCGACAACAAGACTCTTTTGTGCGGAAATTGAATCAATTTATGGTAAAATTCTGTGAGAATACCAATCTTTTTTCTTCAAAATTTGAAGATTTCTTATCAGATTCCCACAAAGCACAGGAAGAAGTTTGTTTGCAGGCTGATAGGGCTGTCCAATCCTCCAGAATGCATGCGGACTCTTCCACCTCCGTCTTGACCGATATTTCTTCCGTTCTTGAACGCTCCTTTGATGCCGTTTTAAAACGGCTTGCGGTTTTGGAAGACAGGGTGGCGCAGAGTTGTCAACCCCACCCTGCCCGCGCAGATTCTGCCCAAGGCTTTGCTGTTCCAGCTAACGCTGATGCTGCTGCTGCAGCCCAACCGGACAGCGCTGCTCCCCGCGCCAACTCCAGCCTAGGCCCGCACGGTGTTGACAGCGCTGCTCCTCGCGCCAACTCCAGCCAGGGCCCGCACGGTTATGGAGTCTTTGCCGCCCATGGAGCCTTTGCCGCCCACGAGACCCCCCCTGCCTCTCCTTTGATCGCAGAGATGGCTGCAGCCCCTCCGCATGATGATGCTCAACCCTCTTCTCACAGCAGAAGAAAATACCCGGACCAAATTCATCTCCTTGTCAACAAAGCGTTTGCAGAATTTAAACGGGTCTCTCTGGCTGCTGAAAGATCCAAGGACTATCTTGGAAAACTCAACAATTTCAAATCTATTGGCTCTCTTCCAAAAAGCTTGATGATTAAACCACCGAAGCTCTCCATTAACGATGATGAAAGCAATGCTCTCCTCTCTTCTAAATTGGAAACTATTCAGGCTGATGCCAACAAGCTTTTTCTCGATGCCTACATAGATGCTGTTTCTAAAGCATCCATCAATCATAATGCTCAGATTTCCAGCGTTGTTGAGAATTTTGACTCCTCTCTCAAGGGCACTTGCGTCGCTCTCCAGCACCTTCCTCTTTTAGGCACTTTCTCTGTCTCTGCTGATGAATGGTATGCTGAAGCTTTGCAAGAATTTCAGACTTTGTGCAATAAATTCACTATCGATCGAGCCATCAAAAAAGCTGCCAAGGAACAGGCTGAAGCTTCTAGGCAAGATTCTCGAGATACAGCTATGTCTGATGCCGAACAGCTACCGCCCGATCCCACTATTGCACAAATTATTAATGATAAGATTAATCAGAAATATGGTCATCTTTCTAAAGAAATCATTGCTCTGAAAAATCTTCTCTCTGCCCCCAATGAAACACAGGTGAAGAATAAGAACAGGAAGAAAAAGAACAAGAAGAAAAAGATCTCCTCTGGTGCCCCTCCAGTCAAGACAACTTCTAATGTGGACTCTACTCCAAAAAACGGGTCTCGTGCAGCCGGGAAGAACACCTCGGCTGCCTCTGGACAGTTGCAATCAAAGGGAAACTCTGCCCCTCGCCAGTCGGCGAAGAATGTGCAATCTGCCGCACATTCAAATCCATCCAACGGCAAAAATCGTGGGCAGAATTCCTACAAGAATCAAACTCAGGGCCATCAAAGAGGAAGAAACAGACAGCAGAACAGACAGGTACACAACTCTCGCATCCGCGGTTCCGGCCCCGCTTAAATCACTGGGGACCTGCCATTGATCGGGACTTCATGGCTCGATCATTTTTTTCAAGAAAGACTGCCTCGGAGGTTGAGAATCGGATATCTAACATTGCCATTCATAACCTCTCTTCTCGGCGTCTCTCTGCTGATGAACGAAGATTGTTAGGACTTGGAATTAAATTTATTCCTCGTCCTCCTCCAATGTCTGTTCTTGATCTTCATAAAGAATTCAGAGCTTTTGCCAGACTTCTTCGTCTTCGTGCTTTCTTTGGTCCGGAAGCACCTCATGTCTCCTGTTCTCCTCTTGTTTCTGGAGTTTTTCCTCATCCTTTCCGCCAGAAGAATCCCTTTTGGAATCCGGATGAACAAAACTACCAACTTGAAGAGATCATCCATAAAGCTGAAGACATTTTTCGGTCTCGCATTGCTTCCTGTGCTGGCTCGTTTGTTCGGCGTCCTCTTCTTCCTGCTAGACTCCTCAAGAGTCTCAATGATTTGAAGAATGACTCTTCCATTGTCATCAAACCAGCAGATAAGAATCTCGGCCTTGTTGTCCTCAATTCTTCTTGGTACAAATATGAAGGTCTTCGCCAACTTTCGGACCCCCTGGTTTATCTTCGTGTTGATTGTGTTCCTTGGAAGCTGATTTGGAGCAGACTCTCTTTTATCATTGATAAGTTTCTGTTCTTCCTCAAACCTGTTCGTTGCTTCCTTTTGAAGAATCCTTGTTCTTCAGCTAAAGCCTGTGCTTTTTATCTCCTGCCTAAGCTTCATAAGCCTATTCTGGTGGGTAGACCGATTTGCAGCTATACAGGTTATATGTTGGAACCAGCCTCGAAGCTTCTTCATGTTCTTTTGTTTCCGATTCTCCTACAACAGCAGCCTCATCTTCCTGATTCTCTCAGTCTTCTTCGTGAACTTGATCGCAAGGCTTTTCCTTCTTCTTGCATCTTGTTTACCTTTGATGTGGAGTCTCTTTATCCGAGCATCCCTACCACTGAGGGCCTCTATGCTCTTCGGGAGATGGTTGTTGAGTATTTCCATACTCATAATCTTAATCTGAGGTTGATTGATCTGATCTTGGAGCTTGCTGAACTTGTTCTCCGTGAACACTATGTTGAGTTCGATGGTGTTTTTTATAAACAACTCCGAGGTACTGCTATGGGCAGCAATTTCGCAGTTGTCTACGCCTGTCTTTTCCTTTGCCATTTGGAAAAGCGTCTCTTCTCTCAGTTTGATTGCTCCTGTCTTATGTTCTACAAAAGGTTCATTGATGATGCTGTTGGTATTTGGACTGGTGATGAGTCCTCTTTGTCAACATTCTTTTCTCAGTATCAGAGCTTCTACCCTGAGATCAGAATTACACCTTCAGTTTCTTTTTCTTCTGTGGACATTCTTGACATTACCCTCTTCAAGGGAGATCGCTTCCATGCTTGCGGTATTCTTGATACCAAATGCTTCCAGAAGCCCCTCAATGCCTTTCAATACATTCCGTATTACTCCTGGCATCCTCCTCACCAAAAGAAATCCTTCATCTTAAGTGAGCTCAAGAGGTATCTCCTCAGGGAATCAGATCCATTTGGTTTTATGAGACTTCGAAAACAGTTTTACTCCAGACTTCGTGCTCGTGGTTATCCAAAGAAGTTTCTTCTCTCCTGCTTCAAATTGGTCTCTCGGCTTGATAAGTCAGTGCTTCTCTCACGCCTACATAATAGTGCCTCTCAGAGAACTGGGGCCCCCCTCGTTCTTAAGCTTGATTTCAGTTCTTCTGCTAAAGCTTTAAACTTGGGGGCCACCCTAAACCCTATACTTTATCGGCTTTGCCAAGAAGTCCCCGCACTGCGACATCTTCCGTTTCCGAGAGTCTGTTGGCGTAACCCAAGAAAGTTGGGTTCCTTTCTTCTTCGCAGCAGGTTTTTCTCAAGATCACAGCACTCTTCGATCCACTAGGGCCATTGTTTCCCCCGCCTTTTTATAACATACTAACTTTATAATCTGGCGGGGGTCCCACTTTTTGGGTTGGCCTATTCAAGGGTCACACCTCTTGGATTTCCTCGGAAGATTGATATTTATATCCGTCTTCCTCCCATTCTCTTCCACACATTTCTCTCTTCTCTTGTATCCGTTTAATCCAACTGATGAGGGCTGATAGCCCGAAACATGTTTTGGATTCTGGAGATTGTATATGAGATTTTTTATCGTGGAATTTAATTGTGGATTTTATTTCTTTCTGGATTACTCCTTTCTATCAGTTTTTAATTCTTTCGGAGCTGCAAGTGATCTATTAAATTTTTTAACACTCTAAAGTTTTGGATTTCTTCACGATGTCCTCCGGAGAATTAATTGTTCATGGCTCTTTGCCATCCGCTCAAGGCCAATCTCCATCTGCTCATGATGCTGCTCACGCCCAGGGTGGAATTCCATTGAACCAGGATAGAAAGAAACGAAGAGCTGACAGCGGCGCCATTATCTCAGCTCAGGAAAAATCTTTTTTGGCCGAGTTTGCTGCTGAATCATCTCGACAACAAGACTCTTTTGTGCGGAAATTGAATCAATTTATGGTAAAATTCTGTGAGAATACCAATCTTTTTTCTTCAAAATTTGAAGATTTCTTATCAGATTCCCACAAAGCACAGGAAGAAGTTTGTTTGCAGGCTGATAGGGCTGTCCAATCCTCCAGAATGCATGCGGACTCTTCCACCTCCGTCTTGACCGATATTTCTTCCGTTCTTGAACGCTCCTTTGATGCCGTTTTAAAACGGCTTGCGGTTTTGGAAGACAGGGTGGCGCAGAGTTGTCAACCCCACCCTGCCCGCGCAGATTCTGCCCAAGGCTTTGCTGTTCCAGCTAACGCTGATGCTGCTGCTGCAGCCCAACCGGACAGCGCTGCTCCCCGCGCCAACTCCAGCCTAGGCCCGCACGGTGTTGACAGCGCTGCTCCTCGCGCCAACTCCAGCCAGGGCCCGCACGGTTATGGAGTCTTTGCCGCCCATGGAGCCTTTGCCGCCCACGAGACCCCCCCTGCCTCTCCTTTGATCGCAGAGATGGCTGCGGCCCCTCCGCATGATGATGCTCAACCCTCTTCTCACAGCAGAAGAAAATACCCGGACCAAATTCATCTCCTTGTCAACAAAGCGTTTGCAGAATTTAAACGGGTCTCTCTGGCTGCTGAAAGATCCAAGGACTATCTTGGAAAACTCAACAATTTCAAATCTATTGGCTCTCTTCCAAAAAGCTTGATGATTAAACCACCGAAGCTCTCCATTAACGATGATGAAAGCAATGCTCTCCTCTCTTCTAAATTGGAAACTATTCAGGCTGATGCCAACAAGCTTTTTCTCGATGCCTACATAGATGCTGTTTCTAAAGCATCCATCAATCATAATGCTCAGATTTCCAGCGTTGTTGAGAATTTTGACTCCTCTCTCAAGGGCACTTGCGTCGCTCTCCAGCACCTTCCTCTTTTAGGCACTTTCTCTGTCTCTGCTGATGAATGGTATGCTGAAGCTTTGCAAGAATTTCAGACTTTGTGCAATAAATTCACTATCGATCGAGCCATCAAAAAAGCTGCCAAGGAACAGGCTGAAGCTTCTAGGCAAGATTCTCGAGATACAGCTATGTCTGATGCCGAACAGCTACCGCCCGATCCCACTATTGCACAAATTATTAATGATAAGATTAATCAGAAATATGGTCATCTTTCTAAAGAAATCATTGCTCTGAAAAATCTTCTCTCTGCCCCCAATGAAACACAGGTGAAGAATAAGAACAGGAAGAAAAAGAACAAGAAGAAAAAGATCTCCTCTGGTGCCCCTCCAGTCAAGACAACTTCTAATGTGGACTCTACTCCAAAAAATGGGTCTCGTGCAGCCGGGAAGAACACCTCGGCTGCCTCTGGACAGTTGCAATCAAAGGGAAACTCTGCCCCTCGCCAGTCGGCGAAGAATGTGCAATCTGCCGCACATTCAAATCCATCCAACGGCAAAAATCGTGGGCAGAATTCCTACAAGAATCAAACTCAGGGCCATCAAAGAGGAAGAAACAGACAGCAGAACAGACAGGTACACAACTCTCGCATCCGCGGTTCCGGCCCCGCTTAAATCACTGGGGACCTGCCATTGATCGGGACTTCATGGCTCGATCATTTTTTTCAAGAAAGACTGCCTCGGAGGTTGAGAATCGGATATCTAACATTGCCATTCATAACCTCTCTTCTCGGCGTCTCTCTGCTGATGAACGAAGATTGTTAGGACTTGGAATTAAATTTATTCCTCGTCCTCCTCCAATGTCTGTTCTTGATCTTCATAAAGAATTCAGAGCTTTTGCCAGACTTCTTCGTCTTCGTGCTTTCTTTGGTCCGGAAGCACCTCATGTCTCCTGTTCTCCTCTTGTTTCTGGAGTTTTTCCTCATCCTTTCCGCCAGAAGAATCCCTTTTGGAATCCGGATGAACAAAACTACCAACTTGAAGAGATCATCCATAAAGCTGAAGACATTTTTCGGTCTCGCATTGCTTCCTGTGCTGGCTCGTTTGTTCGGCGTCCTCTTCTTCCTGCTAGACTCCTCAAGAGTCTCAATGATTTGAAGAATGACTCTTCCATTGTCATCAAACCAGCAGATAAGAATCTCGGCCTTGTTGTCCTCAATTCTTCTTGGTACAAATATGAAGGTCTTCGCCAACTTTCGGACCCCCTGGTTTATCTTCGTGTTGATTGTGTTCCTTGGAAGCTGATTTGGAGCAGACTCTCTTTTATCATTGATAAGTTTCTGTTCTTCCTCAAACCTGTTCGTTGCTTCCTTTTGAAGAATCCTTGTTCTTCAGCTAAAGCCTGTGCTTTTTATCTCCTGCCTAAGCTTCATAAGCCTATTCTGGTGGGTAGACCGATTTGCAGCTATACAGGTTATATGTTGGAACCAGCCTCGAAGCTTCTTCATGTTCTTTTGTTTCCGATTCTCCTACAACAGCAGCCTCATCTTCCTGATTCTCTCAGTCTTCTTCGTGAACTTGATCGCAAGGCTTTTCCTTCTTCTTGCATCTTGTTTACCTTTGATGTGGAGTCTCTTTATCCGAGCATCCCTACCACTGAGGGCCTCTATGCTCTTCGGGAGATGGTTGTTGAGTATTTCCATACTCATAATCTTAATCTGAGGTTGATTGATCTGATCTTGGAGCTTGCTGAACTTGTTCTCCGTGAACACTATGTTGAGTTCGATGGTGTTTTTTATAAACAACTCCGAGGTACTGCTATGGGCAGCAATTTCGCAGTTGTCTACGCCTGTCTTTTCCTTTGCCATTTGGAAAAGCGTCTCTTCTCTCAGTTTGATTGCTCCTGTCTTATGTTCTACAAAAGGTTCATTGATGATGCTGTTGGTATTTGGACTGGTGATGAGTCCTCTTTGTCAACATTCTTTTCTCAGTATCAGAGCTTCTACCCTGAGATCAGAATTACACCTTCAGTTTCTTTTTCTTCTGTGGACATTCTTGACATTACCCTCTTCAAGGGAGATCGCTTCCATGCTTGCGGTATTCTTGATACCAAATGCTTCCAGAAGCCCCTCAATGCCTTTCAATACATTCCGTATTACTCCTGGCATCCTCCTCACCAAAAGAAATCCTTCATCTTAAGTGAGCTCAAGAGGTATCTCCTCAGGGAATCAGATCCATTTGGTTTTATGAGACTTCGAAAACAGTTTTACTCCAGACTTCGTGCTCGTGGTTATCCAAAGAAGTTTCTTCTCTCCTGCTTCAAATTGGTCTCTCGGCTTGATAAGTCAGTGCTTCTCTCACGCCTACATAATAGTGCCTCTCAGAGAACTGGGGCCCCCCTCGTTCTTAAGCTTGATTTCAGTTCTTCTGCTAAAGCTTTAAACTTGGGGGCCACCCTAAACCCTATACTTTATCGGCTTTGCCAAGAAGTCCCCGCACTGCGACATCTTCCGTTTCCGAGAGTCTGTTGGCGTAACCCAAGAAAGTTGGGTTCCTTTCTTCTTCGCAGCAGGTTTTTCTCAAGATCACAGCACTCTTCGATCCACTAGGGCCATTGTTTCCCCCGCCTTTTTATAACATACTAACTTTATAATCTGGCGGGGGTCCCACTTTTTGGGTTGGCCTATTCAAGGGTCACACCTCTTGGATTTCCTCGGAAGATTGATATTTATATCCGTCTTCCTCCCATTCTCTTCCACACATTTCTCTCTTCTCTTGTATCCGTTTAATCCAACTGATGAGGGCTGATAGCCCGAAACATGTTTTGGATTCTGGAGATTGTATATGAGATTTTTTATCGTGGAATTTAATTGTGGATTTTATTTCTTTCTGGATTACTCCTTTCTATCAGTTTTTAATTCTTTCGGAGCTGCAAGTGATCTATTAAATTTTTTAACACTCTAAAGTTTTGGATTTCTTCACGATGTCCTCCGGAGAATTAATTGTTCATGGCTCTTTGCCATCCGCTCAAGGCCAATCTCCATCTGCTCATGATGCTGCTCACGCCCAGGGTGGAATTCCATTGAACCAGGATAGAAAGAAACGAAGAGCTGACAGCGGCGCCATTATCTCAGCTCAGGAAAAATCTTTTTTGGCCGAGTTTGCTGCTGAATCATCTCGACAACAAGACTCTTTTGTGCGGAAATTGAATCAATTTATGGTAAAATTCTGTGAGAATACCAATCTTTTTTCTTCAAAATTTGAAGATTTCTTATCAGATTCCCACAAAGCACAGGAAGAAGTTTGTTTGCAGGCTGATAGGGCTGTCCAATCCTCCAGAATGCATGCGGACTCTTCCACCTCCGTCTTGACCGATATTTCTTCCGTTCTTGAACGCTCCTTTGATGCCGTTTTAAAACGGCTTGCGGTTTTGGAAGACAGGGTGGCGCAGAGTTGTCAACCCCACCCTGCCCGCGCAGATTCTGCCCAAGGCTTTGCTGTTCCAGCTAACGCTGATGCTGCTGCTGCAGCCCAACCGGACAGCGCTGCTCCCCGCGCCAACTCCAGCCTAGGCCCGCACGGTGTTGACAGCGCTGCTCCTCGCGCCAACTCCAGCCAGGGCCCGCACGGTTATGGAGTCTTTGCCGCCCATGGAGCCTTTGCCGCCCACGAGACCCCCCCTGCCTCTCCTTTGATCGCAGAGATGGCTGCGGCCCCTCCGCATGATGATGCTCAACCCTCTTCTCACAGCAGAAGAAAATACCCGGACCAAATTCATCTCCTTGTCAACAAAGCGTTTGCAGAATTTAAACGGGTCTCTCTGGCTGCTGAAAGATCCAAGGACTATCTTGGAAAACTCAACAATTTCAAATCTATTGGCTCTCTTCCAAAAAGCTTGATGATTAAACCACCGAAGCTCTCCATTAACGATGATGAAAGCAATGCTCTCCTCTCTTCTAAATTGGAAACTATTCAGGCTGATGCCAACAAGCTTTTTCTCGATGCCTACATAGATGCTGTTTCTAAAGCATCCATCAATCATAATGCTCAGATTTCCAGCGTTGTTGAGAATTTTGACTCCTCTCTCAAGGGCACTTGCGTCGCTCTCCAGCACCTTCCTCTTTTAGGCACTTTCTCTGTCTCTGCTGATGAATGGTATGCTGAAGCTTTGCAAGAATTTCAGACTTTGTGCAATAAATTCACTATCGATCGAGCCATCAAAAAAGCTGCCAAGGAACAGGCTGAAGCTTCTAGGCAAGATTCTCGAGATACAGCTATGTCTGATGCCGAACAGCTACCGCCCGATCCCACTATTGCACAAATTATTAATGATAAGATTAATCAGAAATATGGTCATCTTTCTAAAGAAATCATTGCTCTGAAAAATCTTCTCTCTGCCCCCAATGAAACACAGGTGAAGAATAAGAACAGGAAGAAAAAGAACAAGAAGAAAAAGATCTCCTCTGGTGCCCCTCCAGTCAAGACAACTTCTAATGTGGACTCTACTCCAAAAAACGGGTCTCGTGCAGCCGGGAAGAACACCTCGGCTGCCTCTGGACAGTTGCAATCAAAGGGAAACTCTGCCCCTCGCCAGTCGGCGAAGAATGTGCAATCTGCCGCACATTCAAATCCATCCAACGGCAAAAATCGTGGGCAGAATTCCTACAAGAATCAAACTCAGGGCCATCAAAGAGGAAGAAACAGACAGCAGAACAGACAGGTACACAACTCTCGCATCCGCGGTTCCGGCCCCGCTTAAATCACTGGGGACCTGCCATTGATCGGGACTTCATGGCTCGATCATTTTTTTCAAGAAAGACTGCCTCGGAGGTTGAGAATCGGATATCTAACATTGCCATTCATAACCTCTCTTCTCGGCGTCTCTCTGCTGATGAACGAAGATTGTTAGGACTTGGAATTAAATTTATTCCTCGTCCTCCTCCAATGTCTGTTCTTGATCTTCATAAAGAATTCAGAGCTTTTGCCAGACTTCTTCGTCTTCGTGCTTTCTTTGGTCCGGAAGCACCTCATGTCTCCTGTTCTCCTCTTGTTTCTGGAGTTTTTCCTCATCCTTTCCGCCAGAAGAATCCCTTTTGGAATCCGGATGAACAAAACTACCAACTTGAAGAGATCATCCATAAAGCTGAAGACATTTTTCGGTCTCGCATTGCTTCCTGTGCTGGCTCGTTTGTTCGGCGTCCTCTTCTTCCTGCTAGACTCCTCAAGAGTCTCAATGATTTGAAGAATGACTCTTCCATTGTCATCAAACCAGCAGATAAGAATCTCGGCCTTGTTGTCCTCAATTCTTCTTGGTACAAATATGAAGGTCTTCGCCAACTTTCGGACCCCCTGGTTTATCTTCGTGTTGATTGTGTTCCTTGGAAGCTGATTTGGAGCAGACTCTCTTTTATCATTGATAAGTTTCTGTTCTTCCTCAAACCTGTTCGTTGCTTCCTTTTGAAGAATCCTTGTTCTTCAGCTAAAGCCTGTGCTTTTTATCTCCTGCCTAAGCTTCATAAGCCTATTCTGGTGGGTAGACCGATTTGCAGCTATACAGGTTATATGTTGGAACCAGCCTCGAAGCTTCTTCATGTTCTTTTGTTTCCGATTCTCCTACAACAGCAGCCTCATCTTCCTGATTCTCTCAGTCTTCTTCGTGAACTTGATCGCAAGGCTTTTCCTTCTTCTTGCATCTTGTTTACCTTTGATGTGGAGTCTCTTTATCCGAGCATCCCTACCACTGAGGGCCTCTATGCTCTTCGGGAGATGGTTGTTGAGTATTTCCATACTCATAATCTTAATCTGAGGTTGATTGATCTGATCTTGGAGCTTGCTGAACTTGTTCTCCGTGAACACTATGTTGAGTTCGATGGTGTTTTTTATAAACAACTCCGAGGTACTGCTATGGGCAGCAATTTCGCAGTTGTCTACGCCTGTCTTTTCCTTTGCCATTTGGAAAAGCGTCTCTTCTCTCAGTTTGATTGCTCCTGTCTTATGTTCTACAAAAGGTTCATTGATGATGCTGTTGGTATTTGGACTGGTGATGAGTCCTCTTTGTCAACATTCTTTTCTCAGTATCAGAGCTTCTACCCTGAGATCAGAATTACACCTTCAGTTTCTTTTTCTTCTGTGGACATTCTTGACATTACCCTCTTCAAGGGAGATCGCTTCCATGCTTGCGGTATTCTTGATACCAAATGCTTCCAGAAGCCCCTCAATGCCTTTCAATACATTCCGTATTACTCCTGGCATCCTCCTCACCAAAAGAAATCCTTCATCTTAAGTGAGCTCAAGAGGTATCTCCTCAGGGAATCAGATCCATTTGGTTTTATGAGACTTCGAAAACAGTTTTACTCCAGACTTCGTGCTCGTGGTTATCCAAAGAAGTTTCTTCTCTCCTGCTTCAAATTGGTCTCTCGGCTTGATAAGTCAGTGCTTCTCTCACGCCTACATAATAGTGCCTCTCAGAGAACTGGGGCCCCCCTCGTTCTTAAGCTTGATTTCAGTTCTTCTGCTAAAGCTTTAAACTTGGGGGCCACCCTAAACCCTATACTTTATCGGCTTTGCCAAGAAGTCCCCGCACTGCGACATCTTCCGTTTCCGAGAGTCTGTTGGCGTAACCCAAGAAAGTTGGGTTCCTTTCTTCTTCGCAGCAGGTTTTTCTCAAGATCACAGCACTCTTCGATCCACTAGGGCCATTGTTTCCCCCGCCTTTTTATAACATACTAACTTTATAATCTGGCGGGGGTCCCACTTTTTGGGTTGGCCTATTCAAGGGTCACACCTCTTGGATTTCCTCGGAAGATTGATATTTATATCCGTCTTCCTCCCATTCTCTTCCACACATTTCTCTCTTCTCTTGTATCCGTTTAATCCAACTGATGAGGGCTGATAGCCCGAAACATGTTTTGGATTCTGGAGATTGTATATGAGATTTTTTATCGTGGAATTTAATTGTGGATTTTATTTCTTTCTGGATTACTCCTTTCTATCAGTTTTTAATTCTTTCGGAGCTGCAAGTGATCTATTAAATTTTTTAACACTCTAAAGTTTTGGATTTCTTCACGATGTCCTCCGGAGAATTAATTGTTCATGGCTCTTTGCCATCCGCTCAAGGCCAATCTCCATCTGCTCATGATGCTGCTCACGCCCAGGGTGGAATTCCATTGAACCAGGATAGAAAGAAACGAAGAGCTGACAGCGGCGCCATTATCTCAGCTCAGGAAAAATCTTTTTTGGCCGAGTTTGCTGCTGAATCATCTCGACAACAAGACTCTTTTGTGCGGAAATTGAATCAATTTATGGTAAAATTCTGTGAGAATACCAATCTTTTTTCTTCAAAATTTGAAGATTTCTTATCAGATTCCCACAAAGCACAGGAAGAAGTTTGTTTGCAGGCTGATAGGGCTGTCCAATCCTCCAGAATGCATGCGGACTCTTCCACCTCCGTCTTGACCGATATTTCTTCCGTTCTTGAACGCTCCTTTGATGCCGTTTTAAAACGGCTTGCGGTTTTGGAAGACAGGGTGGCGCAGAGTTGTCAACCCCACCCTGCCCGCGCAGATTCTGCCCAAGGCTTTGCTGTTCCAGCTAACGCTGATGCTGCTGCTGCAGCCCAACCGGACAGCGCTGCTCCCCGCGCCAACTCCAGCCTAGGCCCGCACGGTGTTGACAGCGCTGCTCCTCGCGCCAACTCCAGCCAGGGCCCGCACGGTTATGGAGTCTTTGCCGCCCATGGAGCCTTTGCCGCCCACGAGACCCCCCCTGCCTCTCCTTTGATCGCAGAGATGGCTGCGGCCCCTCCGCATGATGATGCTCAACCCTCTTCTCACAGCAGAAGAAAATACCCGGACCAAATTCATCTCCTTGTCAACAAAGCGTTTGCAGAATTTAAACGGGTCTCTCTGGCTGCTGAAAGATCCAAGGACTATCTTGGAAAACTCAACAATTTCAAATCTATTGGCTCTCTTCCAAAAAGCTTGATGATTAAACCACCGAAGCTCTCCATTAACGATGATGAAAGCAATGCTCTCCTCTCTTCTAAATTGGAAACTATTCAGGCTGATGCCAACAAGCTTTTTCTCGATGCCTACATAGATGCTGTTTCTAAAGCATCCATCAATCATAATGCTCAGATTTCCAGCGTTGTTGAGAATTTTGACTCCTCTCTCAAGGGCACTTGCGTCGCTCTCCAGCACCTTCCTCTTTTAGGCACTTTCTCTGTCTCTGCTGATGAATGGTATGCTGAAGCTTTGCAAGAATTTCAGACTTTGTGCAATAAATTCACTATCGATCGAGCCATCAAAAAAGCTGCCAAGGAACAGGCTGAAGCTTCTAGGCAAGATTCTCGAGATACAGCTATGTCTGATGCCGAACAGCTACCGCCCGATCCCACTATTGCACAAATTATTAATGATAAGATTAATCAGAAATATGGTCATCTTTCTAAAGAAATCATTGCTCTGAAAAATCTTCTCTCTGCCCCCAATGAAACACAGGTGAAGAATAAGAACAGGAAGAAAAAGAACAAGAAGAAAAAGATCTCCTCTGGTGCCCCTCCAGTCAAGACAACTTCTAATGTGGACTCTACTCCAAAAAACGGGTCTCGTGCAGCCGGGAAGAACACCTCGGCTGCCTCTGGACAGTTGCAATCAAAGGGAAACTCTGCCCCTCGCCAGTCGGCGAAGAATGTGCAATCTGCCGCACATTCAAATCCATCCAACGGCAAAAATCGTGGGCAGAATTCCTACAAGAATCAAACTCAGGGCCATCAAAGAGGAAGAAACAGACAGCAGAACAGACAGGTACACAACTCTCGCATCCGCGGTTCCGGCCCCGCTTAAATCACTGGGGACCTGCCATTGATCGGGACTTCATGGCTCGATCATTTTTTTCAAGAAAGACTGCCTCGGAGGTTGAGAATCGGATATCTAACATTGCCATTCATAACCTCTCTTCTCGGCGTCTCTCTGCTGATGAACGAAGATTGTTAGGACTTGGAATTAAATTTATTCCTCGTCCTCCTCCAATGTCTGTTCTTGATCTTCATAAAGAATTCAGAGCTTTTGCCAGACTTCTTCGTCTTCGTGCTTTCTTTGGTCCGGAAGCACCTCATGTCTCCTGTTCTCCTCTTGTTTCTGGAGTTTTTCCTCATCCTTTCCGCCAGAAGAATCCCTTTTGGAATCCGGATGAACAAAACTACCAACTTGAAGAGATCATCCATAAAGCTGAAGACATTTTTCGGTCTCGCATTGCTTCCTGTGCTGGCTCGTTTGTTCGGCGTCCTCTTCTTCCTGCTAGACTCCTCAAGAGTCTCAATGATTTGAAGAATGACTCTTCCATTGTCATCAAACCAGCAGATAAGAATCTCGGCCTTGTTGTCCTCAATTCTTCTTGGTACAAATATGAAGGTCTTCGCCAACTTTCGGACCCCCTGGTTTATCTTCGTGTTGATTGTGTTCCTTGGAAGCTGATTTGGAGCAGACTCTCTTTTATCATTGATAAGTTTCTGTTCTTCCTCAAACCTGTTCGTTGCTTCCTTTTGAAGAATCCTTGTTCTTCAGCTAAAGCCTGTGCTTTTTATCTCCTGCCTAAGCTTCATAAGCCTATTCTGGTGGGTAGACCGATTTGCAGCTATACAGGTTATATGTTGGAACCAGCCTCGAAGCTTCTTCATGTTCTTTTGTTTCCGATTCTCCTACAACAGCAGCCTCATCTTCCTGATTCTCTCAGTCTTCTTCGTGAACTTGATCGCAAGGCTTTTCCTTCTTCTTGCATCTTGTTTACCTTTGATGTGGAGTCTCTTTATCCGAGCATCCCTACCACTGAGGGCCTCTATGCTCTTCGGGAGATGGTTGTTGAGTATTTCCATACTCATAATCTTAATCTGAGGTTGATTGATCTGATCTTGGAGCTTGCTGAACTTGTTCTCCGTGAACACTATGTTGAGTTCGATGGTGTTTTTTATAAACAACTCCGAGGTACTGCTATGGGCAGCAATTTCGCAGTTGTCTACGCCTGTCTTTTCCTTTGCCATTTGGAAAAGCGTCTCTTCTCTCAGTTTGATTGCTCCTGTCTTATGTTCTACAAAAGGTTCATTGATGATGCTGTTGGTATTTGGACTGGTGATGAGTCCTCTTTGTCAACATTCTTTTCTCAGTATCAGAGCTTCTACCCTGAGATCAGAATTACACCTTCAGTTTCTTTTTCTTCTGTGGACATTCTTGACATTACCCTCTTCAAGGGAGATCGCTTCCATGCTTGCGGTATTCTTGATACCAAATGCTTCCAGAAGCCCCTCAATGCCTTTCAATACATTCCGTATTACTCCTGGCATCCTCCTCACCAAAAGAAATCCTTCATCTTAAGTGAGCTCAAGAGGTATCTCCTCAGGGAATCAGATCCATTTGGTTTTATGAGACTTCGAAAACAGTTTTACTCCAGACTTCGTGCTCGTGGTTATCCAAAGAAGTTTCTTCTCTCCTGCTTCAAATTGGTCTCTCGGCTTGATAAGTCAGTGCTTCTCTCACGCCTACATAATAGTGCCTCTCAGAGAACTGGGGCCCCCCTCGTTCTTAAGCTTGATTTCAGTTCTTCTGCTAAAGCTTTAAACTTGGGGGCCACCCTAAACCCTATACTTTATCGGCTTTGCCAAGAAGTCCCCGCACTGCGACATCTTCCGTTTCCGAGAGTCTGTTGGCGTAACCCAAGAAAGTTGGGTTCCTTTCTTCTTCGCAGCAGGTTTTTCTCAAGATCACAGCACTCTTCGATCCACTAGGGCCATTGTTTCCCCCGCCTTTTTATAACATACTAACTTTATAATCTGGCGGGGGTCCCACTTTTTGGGTTGGCCTATTCAAGGGTCACACCTCTTGGATTTCCTCGGAAGATTGATATTTATATCCGTCTTCCTCCCATTCTCTTCCACACATTTCTCTCTTCTCTTGTATCCGTTTAATCCAACTGATGAGGGCTGATAGCCCGAAACATGTTTTGGATTCTGGAGATTGTATATGAGATTTTTTATCGTGGAATTTAATTGTGGATTTTATTTCTTTCTGGATTACTCCTTTCTATCAGTTTTTAATTCTTTCGGAGCTGCAAGTGATCTATTAAATTTTTTAACACTCTAAAGTTTTGGATTTCTTCACGATGTCCTCCGGAGAATTAATTGTTCATGGCTCTTTGCCATCCGCTCAAGGCCAATCTCCATCTGCTCATGATGCTGCTCACGCCCAGGGTGGAATTCCATTGAACCAGGATAGAAAGAAACGAAGAGCTGACAGCGGCGCCATTATCTCAGCTCAGGAAAAATCTTTTTTGGCCGAGTTTGCTGCTGAATCATCTCGACAACAAGACTCTTTTGTGCGGAAATTGAATCAATTTATGGTAAAATTCTGTGAGAATACCAATCTTTTTTCTTCAAAATTTGAAGATTTCTTATCAGATTCCCACAAAGCACAGGAAGAAGTTTGTTTGCAGGCTGATAGGGCTGTCCAATCCTCCAGAATGCATGCGGACTCTTCCACCTCCGTCTTGACCGATATTTCTTCCGTTCTTGAACGCTCCTTTGATGCCGTTTTAAAACGGCTTGCGGTTTTGGAAGACAGGGTGGCGCAGAGTTGTCAACCCCACCCTGCCCGCGCAGATTCTGCCCAAGGCTTTGCTGTTCCAGCTAACGCTGATGCTGCTGCTGCAGCCCAACCGGACAGCGCTGCTCCCCGCGCCAACTCCAGCCTAGGCCCGCACGGTGTTGACAGCGCTGCTCCTCGCGCCAACTCCAGCCAGGGCCCGCACGGTTATGGAGTCTTTGCCGCCCATGGAGCCTTTGCCGCCCACGAGACCCCCCCTGCCTCTCCTTTGATCGCAGAGATGGCTGCGGCCCCTCCGCATGATGATGCTCAACCCTCTTCTCACAGCAGAAGAAAATACCCGGACCAAATTCATCTCCTTGTCAACAAAGCGTTTGCAGAATTTAAACGGGTCTCTCTGGCTGCTGAAAGATCCAAGGACTATCTTGGAAAACTCAACAATTTCAAATCTATTGGCTCTCTTCCAAAAAGCTTGATGATTAAACCACCGAAGCTCTCCATTAACGATGATGAAAGCAATGCTCTCCTCTCTTCTAAATTGGAAACTATTCAGGCTGATGCCAACAAGCTTTTTCTCGATGCCTACATAGATGCTGTTTCTAAAGCATCCATCAATCATAATGCTCAGATTTCCAGCGTTGTTGAGAATTTTGACTCCTCTCTCAAGGGCACTTGCGTCGCTCTCCAGCACCTTCCTCTTTTAGGCACTTTCTCTGTCTCTGCTGATGAATGGTATGCTGAAGCTTTGCAAGAATTTCAGACTTTGTGCAATAAATTCACTATCGATCGAGCCATCAAAAAAGCTGCCAAGGAACAGGCTGAAGCTTCTAGGCAAGATTCTCGAGATACAGCTATGTCTGATGCCGAACAGCTACCGCCCGATCCCACTATTGCACAAATTATTAATGATAAGATTAATCAGAAATATGGTCATCTTTCTAAAGAAATCATTGCTCTGAAAAATCTTCTCTCTGCCCCCAATGAAACACAGGTGAAGAATAAGAACAGGAAGAAAAAGAACAAGAAGAAAAAGATCTCCTCTGGTGCCCCTCCAGTCAAGACAACTTCTAATGTGGACTCTACTCCAAAAAACGGGTCTCGTGCAGCCGGGAAGAACACCTCGGCTGCCTCTGGACAGTTGCAATCAAAGGGAAACTCTGCCCCTCGCCAGTCGGCGAAGAATGTGCAATCTGCCGCACATTCAAATCCATCCAACGGCAAAAATCGTGGGCAGAATTCCTACAAGAATCAAACTCAGGGCCATCAAAGAGGAAGAAACAGACAGCAGAACAGACAGGTACACAACTCTCGCATCCGCGGTTCCGGCCCCGCTTAAATCACTGGGGACCTGCCATTGATCGGGACTTCATGGCTCGATCATTTTTTTCAAGAAAGACTGCCTCGGAGGTTGAGAATCGGATATCTAACATTGCCATTCATAACCTCTCTTCTCGGCGTCTCTCTGCTGATGAACGAAGATTGTTAGGACTTGGAATTAAATTTATTCCTCGTCCTCCTCCAATGTCTGTTCTTGATCTTCATAAAGAATTCAGAGCTTTTGCCAGACTTCTTCGTCTTCGTGCTTTCTTTGGTCCGGAAGCACCTCATGTCTCCTGTTCTCCTCTTGTTTCTGGAGTTTTTCCTCATCCTTTCCGCCAGAAGAATCCCTTTTGGAATCCGGATGAACAAAACTACCAACTTGAAGAGATCATCCATAAAGCTGAAGACATTTTTCGGTCTCGCATTGCTTCCTGTGCTGGCTCGTTTGTTCGGCGTCCTCTTCTTCCTGCTAGACTCCTCAAGAGTCTCAATGATTTGAAGAATGACTCTTCCATTGTCATCAAACCAGCAGATAAGAATCTCGGCCTTGTTGTCCTCAATTCTTCTTGGTACAAATATGAAGGTCTTCGCCAACTTTCGGACCCCCTGGTTTATCTTCGTGTTGATTGTGTTCCTTGGAAGCTGATTTGGAGCAGACTCTCTTTTATCATTGATAAGTTTCTGTTCTTCCTCAAACCTGTTCGTTGCTTCCTTTTGAAGAATCCTTGTTCTTCAGCTAAAGCCTGTGCTTTTTATCTCCTGCCTAAGCTTCATAAGCCTATTCTGGTGGGTAGACCGATTTGCAGCTATACAGGTTATATGTTGGAACCAGCCTCGAAGCTTCTTCATGTTCTTTTGTTTCCGATTCTCCTACAACAGCAGCCTCATCTTCCTGATTCTCTCAGTCTTCTTCGTGAACTTGATCGCAAGGCTTTTCCTTCTTCTTGCATCTTGTTTACCTTTGATGTGGAGTCTCTTTATCCGAGCATCCCTACCACTGAGGGCCTCTATGCTCTTCGGGAGATGGTTGTTGAGTATTTCCATACTCATAATCTTAATCTGAGGTTGATTGATCTGATCTTGGAGCTTGCTGAACTTGTTCTCCGTGAACACTATGTTGAGTTCGATGGTGTTTTTTATAAACAACTCCGAGGTACTGCTATGGGCAGCAATTTCGCAGTTGTCTACGCCTGTCTTTTCCTTTGCCATTTGGAAAAGCGTCTCTTCTCTCAGTTTGATTGCTCCTGTCTTATGTTCTACAAAAGGTTCATTGATGATGCTGTTGGTATTTGGACTGGTGATGAGTCCTCTTTGTCAACATTCTTTTCTCAGTATCAGAGCTTCTACCCTGAGATCAGAATTACACCTTCAGTTTCTTTTTCTTCTGTGGACATTCTTGACATTACCCTCTTCAAGGGAGATCGCTTCCATGCTTGCGGTATTCTTGATACCAAATGCTTCCAGAAGCCCCTCAATGCCTTTCAATACATTCTGTATTACTCCTGGCATCCTCCTCACCAAAAGAAATCCTTCATCTTAAGTGAGCTCAAGAGGTATCTCCTCAGGGAATCAGATCCATTTGGTTTTATGAGACTTCGAAAACAGTTTTACTCCAGACTTCGTGCTCGTGGTTATCCAAAGAAGTTTCTTCTCTCCTGCTTCAAATTGGTCTCTCGGCTTGATAAGTCAGTGCTTCTCTCACGCCTACATAATAGTGCCTCTCAGAGAACTGGGGCCCCCCTCGTTCTTAAGCTTGATTTCAGTTCTTCTGCTAAAGCTTTAAACTTGGGGGCCACCCTAAACCCTATACTTTATCGGCTTTGCCAAGAAGTCCCCGCACTGCGACATCTTCCGTTTCCGAGAGTCTGTTGGCGTAACCCAAGAAAGTTGGGTTCCTTTCTTCTTCGCAGCAGGTTTTTCTCAAGATCACAGCACTCTTCGATCCACTAGGGCCATTGTTTCCCCCGCCTTTTTATAACATACTAACTTTATAATCTGGCGGGGGTCCCACTTTTTGGGTTGGCCTATTCAAGGGTCACACCTCTTGGATTTCCTCGGAAGATTGATATTTATATCCGTCTTCCTCCCATTCTCTTCCACACATTTCTCTCTTCTCTTGTATCCGTTTAATCCAACTGATGAGGGCTGATAGCCCGAAACATGTTTTGGATTCTGGAGATTGTATATGAGATTTTTTATCGTGGAATTTAATTGTGGATTTTATTTCTTTCTGGATTACTCCTTTCTATCAGTTTTTAATTCTTTCGGAGCTGCAAGTGATCTATTAAATTTTTTAACACTCTAAAATTTTTTAACACTCTAAAATTTTTTAACACTCTAAAATTTTTTAACACTCTAAAATTTTTTAACACTCTAAATTTTTTAACACTCTAAATTTTTTAACACTCTAAATTTTTTAACACTCTAAAATTTTTTAACACTCTAAAATTTTTTAACACTCTAAATTTTTTAACACTCTAAAATTTTTTAACACTCTAAATTTTTAACACCCTAAACCCTAAACCCTAAACCCTAAACCCTAAACCCTAAACCCTAAACCCTAAACCCTAAACCCTAAACCCTAAACCCTAAACCCTAAACCCTAAACCCTAAACCCTAAACCCTAAACCCTAAACCCTAAACCCTAAACCCTAAACCCTAAACCCTAAACCCTAAACCCTAAACCCTAAACCCTAAACCCTAAACCCTAAACCCTAAACCCTAAACCCTAAACCCTAAACCCTAAACCCTAAACCCTAAACCCTAAACCCTAAACCCTAAACCCTAAACCCTAAACCCTAAACCCTAAACCCTAAACCCTAAACCCTAAACCCTAAACCCTAAACCCTAAACCCTAAACCCTAAACCCTAAACCCTAAAC
>CM053785.1:50000-60000 GCA_028749045.1 Cupressus sempervirens
ATTGTAAGTCCACTGATGATGGGGTGAAATTCCCCAGAAACATGTCTGGACGTTTTTCAATAAAAAATAAAATAAAAAAATTTCATGCTTATTCTTCTGGTTCAATTTGATGCTGCAAGTGATTACATTCTAAATTTTTAAACCCTATCTGTTTTCTCTTCACGTTTGCCATCAAATTTTGCCAGTTTCTGTGGCATGGCTATCGATATTCTTTGCGCCTTTTCTGATTCGGTGTTTGTGCCAATTTGATCTGGTGTTTCTTGATGATGGCTTTTTGCTTCGGATTCAGGATGGTGTTCGAGATGTTACTCATTTTTTTTCCATCCTTCTGCGATCTTGTTGTTGCTGGGTTTTTTGTGCCACTATTGTGACAATTGTCACTACTGTGGTCGCTGCTCGTCTTCTCTTGGCGAGCCTGGTCTTCTTCCTCCATCCTACACCCTGCCGTGTTGATGGAGGCCTGGGTGTTGCTTCCGCTGCCAGCCCTTTGGGCTTTCTTGGCGGTTCTCGCCCCGTGGCGCCGTGCGTTGCAGGCCCTTTTCGGGCTTCCTTCCGTCGCCGTCGCTGCTGGTCTCATGCTAGCCCTTGGCACTTTCGTGCCCCTGAAGACCCCGCCGTCGGCTCTCTTTCTTGCCCCCGCGTGTTGCTGCCTGGTGCGGCCAAGCTTCGGCCTTTGTGGATGCCGCCTCCTTCGACGCCACCTCCACGGGATACCCTTTGGGATCCCCCTTTCCGCGCCGTTTGTGCAGGTCCCTCCTCACGCGTTGGTCTGAAACTGCTCGGCTTCTCAGCCCCCACGGGCATCTTTCAACCTTTTTTGGTCCACTTGGTAGTTTCCGGTTGCCTTGGTGGTTTCCGATTTTTGCTATGTGGTTTTGGTTTCCGTGCCCGTGGGTATTCAGCTTCGATCACCCTCACTATGTCAAGGACTTTTGTGCCTCTTGTTTTAGAGTTGGGTCCCCTCATGCCGAGTTACTATGTGACGAACAAGAGGGCTTCCCTAAACCCTAAATTATTGTATGGCTTTTGCCAAAAAGTACCCGCACATGCCTATTTTTTGGGTATTTTTTCCTTCATAGTGTTGTAATTTAATTAATTGATTGATTAATTAATATTTTTTAATTAATTAATTAATTAATTATCTTCAAGCATGATTGTTGGTTTTCTTGGAAGTTGAGAAGTCCCCTCACTTCTATTTAAACCGTTTTATTGTAAGTCCACTGATGATGGGGTGAAATTCCCCAGAAACATGTCTGGACGTTTTTCAATAAAAAATAAAATAAAAAAATTTCATGCTTATTCTTCTGGTTCAATTTGATGCTGCAAGTGATTACATTCTAAATTTTTAAACCCTAAACCCTAAACCCTAAACCCTAAACCCTAAACCCTAAACCCTAAACCCTAAACCCTAAACCCTAAAACCCTAAAACCCTAAACCCTAAAACCCTAAACCCTAAAACCCTAAACCCTAAACCCTAAAACCCTAAAACCCTAAACCCTAAACCCTAAACCCTAAACCCTAAACCCTAAACCCTAAACCCTAAACCCTAAACCCTAAACCCTAAACCCTTAAACCCTAAACCCTAAAACCCTTAAACCCTAAACCCTAAAACCCTTAAACCCTAAACCCTAAACCCTAAACCCTAAACCCTAAACCCTAAACCCTAAACCCTAAACCCTAAAACCCTAAACCCTAAAACCCTAAACCCTAAACCCTAAACCCTAAACCCTAAACCCTAAACCCTAAACCCTAAACATTCATGGCTTTTTGCCAAAAAGTACCCGCACGACTATTTTTGGTCTTTTCTCCTCTCCATAAGTGATGTTTTAATTAATTGATTGATTGATTAATTAATCTTTTTAATTAATTGATTAATTGATTAATTTTATAAGCATGACTGTTGGTTTTCTTGGAAGTTGAGAAGTCCCCTCACTTCTATTTAAACCGTTTTATTGTATCTTTTATTGTAAGTCCACTGATGATGGGGTGAAATTCCCCAGAAACATGTCTGGACATCTTTTCAAAAATTTCAATAAAATTTGTTCTTGCTTATTTCTGGATCTTTCTGATGCTGCAAGTGATACTTTTGTTAAATTTTAAATCCTAAAGTTCCTTCTTCACGCTGCCGTCAGATTTTTCCAGTTTTCCTGAGGCTTTGCTATCGGTGTTTAATGGCTTCTCCAGTTCACTTTTCTGTCCTGGTGCTTCGCTGTTGATGGCTTTTTTTGCTTCGGGTCTTGGCGGATGGTTCGTGGTTGGTTCCACCCTTGCTGTCCCCCTTTGCGATCTTCGTTGGTGCCGGATTTTTGTGGGTCGATCCTCTTTCCTTCGCCTTCCTCTGGTTTCGGCGAAGGCCCGGGCTGCCGGTTTTTATGCCCTTTAGGGCTTTGCGGCCGCTCTGCTGCTTTTTTGCAGCTTTTTGGCACTTTGTGCCCCTTGACACTGGATGCATTTTGCACCCCGTGCCGCCTTGGATCCCTACTGGCGATGCCGTGGCCTCCTTTGTCGCGGGTTTGCGTTTTCGGCTGGGGGTTCTTCTGCTCCATGCTGCAGTTCTGGGCTTTGTTGCCCCTTCGGACGCCGCCTCTCTGCTGTCGCAGGACGCCGCCTCCTTGGATCCCCCTTGGCGATCCTCTTCTCTGCAACTGGTTCGTGTTTGGCCCCTGCCCTCTTCGTCGACCTCCGCGTTTTTGGCGCTCGGTGTTTCCTCTCTCGGCCCCCACGGGCGTTTTTGGTGGTTTCCGCTTCCTTTAGGTGGTT
The DNA here is from genome assembly GCA_028749045.1 of Cupressus sempervirens. NCBI lineage: Eukaryota > Viridiplantae > Streptophyta > Pinopsida > Cupressales > Cupressaceae > Cupressus > Cupressus sempervirens. Next base: position 52,762 of record CM053785.1, read on the forward strand.
TCCGGTTTCCCGATTTTGGTCCCGGTTTTGCTGCCTTGGTGGTTTCCATGCTCGTGGTTGCTCTTGGTCGCCTTCACTATGGATTGGATTTGTGCCTCCTACTTCGTGGGAGTTGGGTCCCCTCGTACCTAGCTACTATGTAGCGAACACGAGGGCTTCCCTAAACCCTATACATTCATGGCTTTTTGCCAAAAAGTACCCGCACGACTATTTTTGGTCTTTTCTCCTCTCCATAAGTGATGTTTTAATTAATTGATTGATTGATTAATTAATCTTTTTAATTAATTGATTAATTGATTAATTTTATAAGCATGACTGTTGGTTTTCTTGGAAGTTGAGAAGTCCCCTCACTTCTATTTAAACCGTTTTATTGTATCTTTTATTGTAAGTCCACTGATGATGGGGTGAAATTCCCCAGAAACATGTCTGGACATCTTTTCAATAATTTCAATAAAATTTGTTCTTGCTTATTTCTGGATCTTTCTGATGCTGCAAGTGATACTTTTGTTAAATGTTAAATGTTAAATGTTAAATGTTAAATGTTAAATGTTAAATGTTAAATGTTAAATTTTAAATGTTAAATGTTAAATGTTAAAAGTTTATTAAAAGTTTATTAAAAATTTATTAAAAGTTTATTAAAAAGTTTATTAAAAAGTTTATTAAAAATTTATTAAAAAGTTTATTAAAAAGTTTATTAAAAGTTTATTAAAAAGTTTATTAAAAATTTATTAAAAAGTTTATTAAAAGTTTATTAAAAGTTTATTAAAAGTTTATTAAAAGTTTATTAAAAGTTTATTAAAAAGTTTATTAAAAGTTTATTAAAAGTTTATTAAAAATTTATTAAAAAGTTTATTAAAAATTTATTAAAAGTTTATTAAAAATTTATTAAAAAGTTTATTAAAAAGTTTATTAAAAGTTTATTAAAAGTTTATTAAAAATTTATTAAAAAGTTTATTAAAAAGTTTATTAAAAATTTATTAAAAAGTTTATTAAAAAGTTTATTAAAAAGTTTATTAAAAAGTTTATTAAAAATTTATTAAAAGTTTATTAAAAAGTTTATTAAAAATTTATTAAAAAGTTTATTAAAAAGTTTATTAAAAATTTATTAAAAAGTTTATTAAAAATTTATTAAAAGTTTATTAAAAAGTTTATTAAAAAGTTTATTAAAAATTTATTAAAAATTTATTAAAAATTTATTAAAAATTTATTAAAAAGTTTATTAAAAATTTATTAAAAATTTATTAAAAATTTATTAAAAAGTTTATTAAAAAGTTTATTAAAAAGTTTATTAAAAAGTTTATTAAAAGTTTATTAAAAAGTTTATTAAAAATTTATTAAAAAGTTTATTAAAAAGTTTATTAAAAGTTTATTAAAAAGTTTATTAAAAATTTATTAAAAATTTATTAAAAATTTATTAAAAAGTTTATTAAAAGTTTATTAAAAATTTATTAAAAAGTTTATTAAAAGTTTATTAAAAGTTTATTAAAAATTTATTAAAAAGTTTATTAAAAATTTATTAAAAAGTTTATTAAAAATTTATTAAAAATTTATTAAAAGTTTATTAAAAAGTTTATTAAAAATTTATTAAAAATTTATTAAAAGTTTATTAAAAAGTTTATTAAAAATTTATAACATACTAATTTTATAACATACTAACTTTATAACATACTAAATTTATAACATACTAACTTTATAACATACTAACTTTATAATCTGGCGGGGGTCCCACTTTTTGGGTCGGCCTATTCAAGGGTCACACCTCTTGGATTTCCTCGGAAGATTGATATTTATATCCGTCTTCCTCCCATTCTCTTCCACACATTTCTCTCTTCTCTTGTATCCGTTTAATCCAACTGATGAGGGCTGATAGCCCGAAACATGTTTTGGATTCTGGAGATTGTATATGAGATTTTTTATCGTGGAATTTAATTGTGGATTTTATTTCTTTCTGGATTACTCCTTTCTATCAGTTTTTAATTCTTTCGGAGCTGCAAGTGATCTATTAAATTTTTTAACACTCTAAAGTTTTGGATTTCTTCACGATGTCCTCCGGAGAATTAATTGTTCATGGCTCTTTGCCATCCGCTCAAGGCCAATCTCCATCTGCTCATGATGCTGCTCACGCCCAGGGTGGAATTCCATTGAACCAGGATAGAAAGAAACGAAGAGCTGACAGCGGCGCCATTATCTCAGCTCAGGAAAAATCTTTTTTGGCCGAGTTTGCTGCTGAATCATCTCGACAACAAGACTCTTTTGTGCGGAAATTGAATCAATTTATGGTAAAATTCTGTGAGAATACCAATCTTTTTTCTTCAAAATTTGAAGATTTCTTAACAGATTCCCACAAAGCACAGGAAGAAGTTTGTTTGCAGGCTGATAGGGCTGTCCAATCCTCCAGAATGCATGCGGACTCTTCCACCTCCGTCTTGACCGATATTTCTTCCGTTCTTGAACGCTCCTTTGATGCCGTTTTAAAACGGCTTGCGGTTTTGGAAGACAGGGTGGCGCAGAGTTGTCAACCCCACCCTGCCCGCGCGGATTCTGCCCAAGGCTTTGCTGTTCCAGCTAACACTGATGCTGCTGCTGCAGCCCAACCGGACAGCGCTGCTCCCCGCGCCAACTCCAGCCTAGGCCCGCACGGTGTTGACAGCGCTGCTCCTCGCGCCAACTCCAGCCAGGGCCCGCACGGTTATGGAGTCTTTGCCGCCCATGGAGCCTTTGCCGCCCACGAGACCCCCCCTGCCTCTCCTTTGATCGCAGAGATGGCTGCGGCCCCTCCGCATGATGATGCTCAACCCTCTTCTCACAGCAGAAGAAAATACCCGGACCAAATTCATCTCCTTGTCAACAAAGCGTTTGCAGAATTTAAACGGGTCTCTCTGGCTGCTGAAAGATCCAAGGACTATCTTGGAAAACTCAACAATTTCAAATCTATTGGCTCTCTTCCAAAAAGCTTGATGATTAAACCACCGAAGCTCTCCATTAACGATGATGAAAGCAATGCTCTCCTCTCTTCTAAATTGGAAACTATTCAGGCTGATGCCAACAAGCTTTTTCTCGATGCCTACATAGATGCTGTTTCTAAAGCATCCATCAATCATAATGCTCAGATTTCCAGCGTTGTTGAGAATTTTGACTCCTCTCTCAAGGGCACTTGCGTCGCTCTTCAGCACCTTCCTCTTTTAGGCACTTTCTCTGTCTCTGCTGATGAATGGTATGCTGAAGCTTTGCAAGAATTTCAGACTTTGTGCAATAAATTCACTATCGATCGAGCCATCAAAAAAGCTGCCAAGGAACAGGCTGAAGCTTCTAGGCAAGATTCTCGAGATACAGCTATGTCTGATGCCGAACAGCTACCGCCCGATCCCACTATTGCACAAATTATTAATGATAAGATTAATCAGAAATATGGTCATCTTTCTAAAGAAATCATTGCTCTGAAAAATCTTCTCTCTGCCCCCAATGAAACACAGGTGAAGAATAAGAACAGGAAGAAAAAGAACAAGAAGAAAAAGATCTCCTCTGGTGCCCCTCCAGTCAAGACAACTTCTAATGTGGACTCTACTCCAAAAAACGGGTCTCGTGCAGCCGGGAAGAACACCTCGGCTGCCTCTGGACAGTTGCAATCAAAGGGAAACTCTGCCCCCCGCCAGTCGGCGAAGAATGTGCAATCTGCCGCACATTCAAATCCATCCAACGGCAAAAATCGTGGGCAGAATTCCTACAAGAATCAAACTCAGGGCCATCAAAGAGGAAGAAACAGACAGCAGAACAGACAGGTACACAACTCCCGCATCCGCGGTTCCGGCCCCGCTTAAATCACTGGGGACCTGCCATTGATCGGGACTTCATGGCTCGATCATTTTTTTCAAGAAAGACTGCCTCGGAGGTTGAGAATCGGATATCTAACATTGCCATTCATAACCTCTCTTCTCGGCGTCTCTCTACTGATGAACGAAGATTGTTAGGACTTGGAATTAAATTTATTCCTCGTCCTCCTCCAATGTCTGTTCTTGATCTTCATAAAGAATTCAGAGCTTTTGCCAGACTTCTTCGTCTTCGTGCTTTCTTTGGTCCGGAAGCACCTCATGTCTCCTGTTCTCCTCTTGTTTCTGGAGTTTTTCCTCATCCTTTCCGCCAGAAGAATCCCTTTTGGAATCCGGATGAACAAAACTACCAACTTGAAGAGATCATCCATAAAGCTGAAGACATTTTTCGGTCTCGCATTGCTTCTTGTGCTGGCTCGTTTGTTCGGCGTCCTCTTCTTCCTGCTAGACTCCTCAAGAGTCTCAATGATTTGAAGAATGACTCTTCCATTGTCATCAAACCAGCAGATAAGAATCTCGGCCTTGTTGTCCTCAATTCTTCTTGGTACAAATATGAAGGTCTTCGCCAACTTTCGGACCCCCTGGTTTATCTTCGTGTTGATTGTGTTCCTTGGAAGCTGATTTGGAGCAGACTCTCTTTTATCATTGATAAGTTTCTGTTCTTCCTCAAACCTGTTCGTTGCTTCCTTTTGAAGAATCCTTGTTCTTCAGCTAAAGCCTGTGCTTTTTATCTCCTGCCTAAGCTTCATAAGCCTATTCTGGTGGGTAGACCGATTTGCAGCTATACAGGTTATATGTTGGAACCAGCCTCGAAGCTTCTTCATGTTCTTTTGTTTCCGATTCTCCTACAACAGCAGCCTCATCTTCCTGATTCTCTCAGTCTTCTTCGTGAACTTGATCGCAAGGCTTTTCCTTCTTCTTGCATCTTGTTTACCTTTGATGTGGAGTCTCTTTATCCGAGCATCCCTACCACTGAGGGCCTCTATGCTCTTCGGGAGATGGTTGTTGAGTATTTCCATACTCATAATCTTAATCTGAGGTTGATTGATCTGATCTTGGAGCTTGCTGAACTTGTTCTCCGTGAACACTATGTTGAGTTCGATGGTGTTTTTTATAAACAACTCCGGGGTACTGCTATGGGCAGCAATTTCGCAGTTGTCTACGCCTGTCTTTTCCTTTGCCATTTGGAAAAGCGTCTCTTCTCTCAGTTTGATTGCTCCTGTCTTATGTTCTACAAAAGGTTCATTGATGATGCTGTTGGTATTTGGACTGGTGATGAGTCCTCTTTGTCAACATTCTTTTCTCAGTATCAGAGCTTCTACCCTGAGATCAGAATTACACCTTCAGTTTCTTTTTCTTCTGTGGACATTCTTGACATTACCCTCTTCAAGGGAGATCGCTTCCATGCTTGCGGTATTCTTGATACCAAATGCTTCCAGAAGCCCCTCAATGCCTTTCAATACATTCCGTATTACTCCTGGCATCCTCCTCACCAAAAGAAATCCTTCATCTTAAGTGAGCTCAAGAGGTATCTCCTCAGGGAATCAGATCCATTTGGTTTTATGAGACTTCGAAAACAGTTTTACTCCAGACTTCGTGCTCGTGGTTATCCAAAGAAGTTTCTTCTCTCCTGCTTCAAATTGGTCTCTCGGCTTGATAAGTCAGTGCTTCTCTCACGCCTACATAATAGTGCCTCTCAGAGAACTGGGGCCCCCCTCGTTCTTAAGCTTGATTTCAGTTCTTCTGCTAAAGCTTTAAACTTGGGGGCCACCCTAAACCCTATACTTTATCGGCTTTGCCAAGAAGTCCCCGCACTGCGACATCTTCCGTTTCCGAGAGTCTGTTGGCGTAACCCAAGAAAGTTGGGTTCCTTTCTTCTTCGCAGCAGGTTTTTCTCAAGATCACAGCACTCTTCGATCCACTAGGGCCATTGTTTCCCCCGCCTTTTTATAACATACTAACTTTATAATCTGGCGGGGGTCCCACTTTTTGGGTCGGCCTATTCAAGGGTCACACCTCTTGGATTTCCTCGGAAGATTGATATTTATATCCGTCTTCCTCCCATTCTCTTCCACACATTTCTCTCTTCTCTTGTATCCGTTTAATCCAACTGATGAGGGCTGATAGCCCGAAACATGTTTTGGATTCTGGAGATTGTATATGAGATTTTTTATCGTGGAATTTAATTGTGGATTTTATTTCTTTCTGGATTACTCCTTTCTATCAGTTTTTAATTCTTTCGGAGCTGCAAGTGATCTATTAAATTTTTTAACACTCTAAATTTTTTAACACTCTAAATTTTTTAACACTCTAAAATTTTTAACACTCTAAATTTTTTAACACTCTAAATTTTTTAACACTCTAAATTTTTTAACACTCTAAATTTTTTAACACTCTAAATTTTTTAACACTCTAAATTTTTTAACACTCTAAAATTTTTTAACACTCTAAATTTTTTAACACTCTAAATTTTTTAACACTCTAAATTTTTTAACACTCTAAATTTTTTAACACTCTAAAATTTTTTAACACTCTAAATTTTTTAACACTCTAAATTTTTTAACACTCTAAATTTTTTAACACTCTAAATTTTTTAACACTCTAAAATTTTTTAACACTCTAAATTTTTTAACACTCTAAATTTTTTAACACTCTAAATTTTTTAACACTCTAAAATTTTTTAACACTCTAAATTTTTTAACACTCTAAAATTTTTTAACACTCTAAATTTTTTAACACTCTAAATTTTTTAACACTCTAAATTTTTTAACACTCTAAATTTTTTAACACTCTAAATTTTTTAACACTCTAAATTTTTTAACACTCTAAAATTTTTTAACACTCTAAATTTTTTAACACTCTAAATTTTTTAACACTCTAAAATTTTTTAACACTCTAAATTTTTTAACACTCTAAATTTTTTAACACTCTAAATTTTTTAACACTCTAAATTTTTTAACACTCTAAAATTTTTTAACACTCTAAATTTTTTAACACTCTAAATTTTTTAACACTCTAAATTTTTTAACACTCTAAATTTTTTAACACTCTAAATTTTTTAACACTCTAAAATTTTTTAACACTCTAAATTTTTTAACACTCTAAAATTTTTTAACACTCTAAATTTTTTAACACTCTAAATTTTTTAACACTCTAAAATTTTTTAACACTCTAAATTTTTTAACACTCTAAATTTTTTAACACTCTAAATTTTTTAACACTCTAAATTTTTTAACACTCTAAATTTTTTAACACTCTAAAATTTTTTAACACTCTAAATTTTTTAACATCCCTAAACCCTAAACCCTAAACCCTAAACCCTAAACCCTAAACCCTAAACCCTAAACCCTAAACCCTAAATTATTGTATGGCTTTTGCCAAAAAGTACCCGCACATGCCTATTTTTTGGGTT
>CM053785.1:65000-77500 GCA_028749045.1 Cupressus sempervirens
TCTCTGCTGTCGCAGGATGCCGCCTCCTTGGATCCTCCTTGGCGATCCTCTTCTCTGCAACTGGTTCGTGTTTGGCCCCTGCCCTCTTCGTCGACCTCCGCATTTTTGGCGCTCGGTGTTTCCTCTCCCGGCCCCCACGGGCGATTTTGGTGGTTTTCGCTTCCTTTCGGTGGTTTCCGGTTTCCCGTGTCTGGTCCCGGTTTTGCTACCTTGGTGGTTTCCATGCTCGTGGTTGCTCTTGGTCGCCTTCACTATGGTTTGGATTTGTGCCTCCTACTTCGTGGGAGATGGGTCCCCTCGTACGTAGCTACTATGTAGCGAACACGAGGGCTTCCCTAAACCCTATACTTTCATGGCTTTTTGCCAAAAAGTACCCGCACGACTATTTTTGGTCTTTTCTCCTCTCCATAATGTTGTAATTAATTGATTGATTGATTAATTAATCTTTTTAATTAATTGATTAATTGATTAATTTGATAAGCATGACTGTTGGTTTTCTTGGAAGTTGAGAAGTCCCCTCACTTCTATTTAAACCGTTTTATTGTAACTTTTATTGTAAGTCCACTGATGATGGGGTGAAATTCCCAAGAAACATGTCTGGACATCTTTTCAATAATTTCAATAAAATTTGTTCTTGCTTATTTCTGGATCTTTCTGATGCTGCAAGTGATACTTTTGTTAAATGTTAAATGTTAAATGTTAAATGTTAAAATTTGTTAAATGTTAAATGTTAAATGTTAAATGTTAAATGTTAAATTTTAAATGTTAAATGTTATATGTTATATGTTAAATTTTAAACCCTAAACCCTAAACCCTAAACCCTAAACCCTAAACCCTATTCATTCATGGCTTTTTGCCAAAAAGTACCCGCACGACTATTTTTGGTCTTTTCTCCTCTCCATAGTGATGTTTTAATTAATTGATTGATTGATTAATTAATCTTTTTAATTAATTGATTAATTGATTAATTTTTTAAGCATGACTGTTGGTTTTCTTGGAAGTTGAGAAGTCCCCTCACTTCTATTTAAACCGTTTTATTGTATCTTTTATTGTAAGTCCACTGATGATGGGGTGAAATTCCCCAGAAACATGTCTGGACATCTTTTCAATAATTTCAATAAAATTTGTTCTTGCTTATTTCTGGATCTTTCTGATGCTGCAAGTGATACTTTTGTTAAATTTTAAATCCTAAAGTTCCTTCTTCACGCTGCCGTCAGATTTTTCCAGTTTTCCTGAGGCTTTGCTATCGATGCTTAATGGCTTCTCCAGTTCACTTTTCTGTCCTGGTGCTTCGCTGTTGATGGCTTTTTTTGCTTCGGGTCTTGGTGGATGGTTCGTGGTTGGTTCCACCCTTGCTGTCCCCCTTTGCGATCTTCGCTGGTGCCGGATTTTTGTGGGTTGATCCTCTTTCCTTCGCCTTCCTCTGGTTTCGGCGAAGGCCCAGGCTGTCGTTTTTTATGCCCTTTAGGGCTTTGCGGCCGCTCTGCTGCTTTTTTGCAGCTTTTTGGCACTTTGTGCCCCTTGGCACTGGGTGCATTTTGCACCCCGTGCCGCCTTGGATCCCTACTGGCGATGCCGTGGCCTCCTTCGTCGCGGGTTTGCGTTTTCGGCTGGGGGTTCTTCTGCTCCATGCTGCAGTTCTGGGCTTTGTTGCCCCTTCGGACGCCGCCTCTCTGCTGTCGCAGGATGCCGCCTCCTTGGATCCCCCTTGGCGATCCTCTTCTCTGCAACTGGTTCGTGTTTGGCCCCTGCCCTCTTCGTCGACTTCCGCGTTTTTGGCACTCGGTGTTTCCTCTCCCGGCCCCCACGGGCGGTTTTGGTGGTTTCCACTTCCTTTCGGTGGTTTCCGGTTTCCTGGTTTTGGTCCCGGTTTTGCTGCCTTGGTGGTTTCCATGCTCGTGGTTGCTCTTGGTCGCCTTCACTATGGTTTGGATTTGTGCCTCCTACTTCGTGGGAGATGGGTCCCCTCGTACCTAGCTACTATGTAGCGAACACGAGGGCTTCCCTAAACCCTATTCATTCATGGCTTTTTGCCAAAAAGTACCCGCACGACTATTTTTGGTCTTTTCTCCTCTCCATAGTGATGTTTTAATTAATTGATTGATTGATTAATTAATCTTTTTAATTAATTGATTAATTGATTAATTTTTTAAGCATGACTGTTGGTTTTCTTGGAAGTTGAGAAGTCCCCTCACTTCTATTTAAACCGTTTTATTGTATCTTTTATTGTAAGTCCACTGATGATGGGGTGAAATTCCCCAGAAACATGTCTAGACATCTTTTCAATAATTTCAATAAAATTTGTTCTTGCTTATTTCTGGATCTTTCTGATGCTGCAAGTGATACTTTTGTTAAATATTAAATGTTAAATGTTAAATGTTAAATGTTAAATGTTAAATTCATTCATGGCTTTTTGCCAAAAAGTACCCGCACGACTATTTTTGGTCTTTTCTCCTCTCCATAGTGATGTTTTAATTAATTGATTGATTGATTAATTAATCTTTTTAATTAATTGATTAATTGATTAATTTTTTAAGCATGACTGTTGGTTTTCTTGGAAGTTGAGAAGTCCCCTCACTTCTATTTAAACCGTTTTATTGTATTTTTTATTGTAAGTCCACTGATGATGGGGTGAAATTCCCCAGAAACATGTCTGGACATCTTTTCAATAATTTCAATAAAATTTGTTCTTGCTTATTTCTGGATCTTTCTGATGCTGCAAGTGATACTTTTGTTAAATGTTAAATGTTAAACCCTAAACCCTAAACCCTAAACCCTAAACCCTAAACCCTATTCATTCATGGCTTTTTGCCAAAAAGTACCCGCACGACTATTTTTGGTCTTTTCTCCTCTCCATAGTGATGTTTTAATTAATTAATTGATTGATTAATTAATCTTTTTAATTAATTGATTAATTGATTAATTGTTTAAGCATGACTGTTGGTTTTCTTGGAAGTTGAGAAGTCCCCTCACTTCTATTTAAACCGTTTTATTGTATCTTTTATTGTAAGTCCACTGATGATGGGGTGAAATTCCCCAGAAACATGTCTGGACATCTTTTCAATAATTTCAATACAATTTGTTCTTGCTTATTTCTGGATCTTTCTGATGCTGCAAGTGATACTTTTGTTAAATGTTAAATGTTAAATGTTAAATGTTAAATGTTAAATGTTAAATGTTAAATGTTAAATTTTAAACCCTAAACCCTAAACCCTAAACCCTAAACCCTAACCCTAAACCCTAAACCCTAAACCCTAAACCCTAAATCCTAAACCCTAAACCCTAAACCCTAAACCCTAAACTTTTTAAAGTTCCCGCACACTATTAAATGCCATTATTTTGGTATTTAATTTTTTATTCACTTAAGTGATTTGTATGACTGTTGGTTTTTCTTGGAAGTTGAAGCGGTTATTGCTTCACTTCTATTTAAACCTCGAATTGTTCATTTTATTGTAACAAGTCCACTGATGAGAGGGTGAAACTCCCTCGAAACATGTCTGGACAATTTTATCAATAAAATTCATTTTACTTTCATACTTTCTTCTGGATCCTCTTCTGTGCTGCCAGTGATAAATTTTTTTTAATTAACTTTTAAATCTTTTTTCTTCACGCGTGCCGCAGAATGATTCAGTCGTATCGGACAGCCCCATTGAAGATTCTTTGATGGTTTATTGAAGATTTTTCGTGCTGTTCGAGTTGCGTTGCTGTTTGCCGAGGTTTTTTGGCTGCCGTTTTTGGTGTTCTCCATTCTGGTTTCACCTTTGCCGCAGCCCTGACGTCCTTCTCTGGGTGTCTTTTGGTCTTCTGCCTCTAATTTTTGGAGGCTCTTGGCGTGCTCTTTCTCGCCGGCGCTGGTTTTTTGGCCCGATCTGGGCGTTTCTTGCCGCTGCCGCCGTCATGGTTGGGCTCGAGCTCCTTCGAGCCTCTTCCCTCACGCCCTGCGGCGCCTTGTCTGCTGGCCCTTTGGGCCTCCCTCGGCGTCCTCTGCTGGCTTCGGCCAGCCCTCGGCCCGCCTGGTGTCGTCTCGGCACCCGCGTGCCCCTGAAGACCTGCCATGCTCTCCTCTGCGTGTTGTTGTTCTGCGGACGGGCTTCGGCCCTTTTCGGACGCCGCCTCCTGCGGGTTGTGCTGCCTCCTCGGATGCCCTTTGGGATCCGCCTTCGCCTGTTCCAGTTTCACGTTTTTCGGATGTGCATGGCCCCTCGGCCCCTGCGAACGGTTTGGCTTGGTGGTTTGCCGGTTTTCCTTGGCGGTTTCCGGTGCTGCCTTGTTTGCCGGTTTTCCTTGGCGGTTTTCTGGTGCTACCTTGTTCGTGGGCTTCTTCAGCAACCTTCACTTTTGTGAATTTTGTGCCTCCTTTCGGAGTTGGGACCCCTCGTACCTAGGCTCTTTGCCGAACACGGGGGTTTTCCTAAACCCTAAACTTTTTAAAGTTCCCGCACATTATTAAATGCCATTATTTTGGTATTTAATTTTTTATTCACTTAAGTGATTTGTATGACTGTTGGTTTTTCTTGGAAGTTGAAGCGGTTATTGCTTCACTTCTATTTAAACCTCGAATTGTTCATTTTATTGTAACAAGTCCACTGATGAGAGGGTGAAACTCCTTCGAAACATGTCTGGACAATTTTATCAATAAAATTCATTTTACTTTCATACTTTCTTCTGGATCCTCTTCTGTGCTGCCAGTGATAAATTCTTTTTAATTAACTTTTTAATTAACTTTTTAATTAACTTTTTAATTAATTTTTAATTAACTTTTTAATTAACTTTTTAATTAACTTTTTAATTAATTTTTAATTAACTTTTTAATTAACTTTTTAATTAACTTTTTAATTAATTTTTAATTAACTTTTTAATTAACTTTTTAATTAACTTTTTAATTAACTTTTTAATTAACTTTTTTAATTAACTTTTTAATTAATTTTTAATTAACTTTTTAATTAACTTTTAATTAATTTTTAATTAACTTTTTAATTAACTTTTTAATTAACTTTTTAATTAATTTTTAATTAACTTTTTAATTAACTTTTTAATTAATTTTTAATTAACTTTTTAATTAACTTTTTAATTAACTTTTTAATTAATTTTTAATTAACTTTTTAATTAACTTTTTAATTAACTTTTTAATTAACTTTTTAATTAACTTTTTAATTAATTTTTAATTAACTTTTTAATTAACTTTTTAATTAACTTAGAAATCCTTCATCTTAAGTGAGCTCAAGAGGTATCTCCTCAGGGAATCAGATCCATTTGGTTTTATGAGACTTCGAAAACAGTTTTACTCCAGACTTCGTGCTCGTGGTTATCCAAAGAAGTTTCTTCTCTCCTGCTTCAAATTGGTCTCTCGGCTTGATAAGTCAGTGCTTCTCTCACGCCTACATAATAGTGCCTCTCAGAGAACTGGGGCCCCCCTCGTTCTTAAGCTTGATTTCAGTTCTTCTGCTAAAGCTTTAAACTTGGGGGCCACCCTAAACCCTATACTTTATCGGCTTTGCCAAGAAGTCCCCGCACTGCGACATCTTCCGTTTTCGAGAGTCTGTTGGCGTAACCCAAGAAAGTTGGGTTCCTTTCTTCTTCACAGCAGGTTTTTCTCAAGATCACAGCACTCTTCGATCCACTAGGGCCATTGTTTCCCCCGCCTTTTTATAACATACTAACTTTATAATCTGGCGGGGGTCCCACTTTTTGGGTCGGCCTATTCAAGGGTCACACCTCTTGGATTTCCTCGGAAGATTGATATTTATATCCGTCTTCCTCCCATTCTCTTCCACACATTTCTCTCTTCTCTTGTATCCGTTTAATCCAACTGATGAGGGCTGATAGGCCGAAACATGTTTTGGATTCTGGAGATTGTATATGAGATTTTTTATTGTGGAATTTAATTGTGGATTTTATTTCTTTCTGGATTACTCCTTTCTATCAGTTTTTTAATTCTTTCGGAGCTGCAAGTGATCTATTAAATTTTTTAACACTCTAAAGTTTTGGATTTCTTCACGATGTCCTCCGGAGAATTAATTGTTCATGGCTCTTTGCCATCCGCTCAAGGCCAATCTCCATCTGCTCATGATGCTGCTCACGCCCAGGGTGGAATTCCATCGAACCAGGATAGAAAGAAATGAAGAGCTGACAGCGGCGCCATTATCTCAGCTCAGGAAAAATCTTTTTTGGCCGAGTTTGCTGCTGAATCATCTCGACAACAAGACTCTTTCTTGTGGAAATTGAATCAATTTATGGTAAAATTCTGTGAGAATACCAATACTTTTTCTTTAAAATTTGAAGATTTCTTATCGGATTCCCACAAAGCACAGGAAGAAGTTTGTTTGCAGGCTGATAGGGCTGTCGAATCCTCCAGAATGCATGCGGACTCTTCCGCCTCCGTCTTGACCAATATTTCTTCCGTTCTTGAACGCTCCTTTGATGCCATTTTAAAACGGCTTGCGGTTTTGGAAGACAGGGTGGCGCAGAGTTGTCAACCCCACCCTGCCCGTGCGGATTCTGCCCAAGGCTTTTCTATTCCAGCCAACGCTGATACTGCTGCTGCAGCCCAACCGGACAGCGCTGCTCCCCGCGCCAACTCCAGCCTAGGCCCGCACGTTGTTGACAGCGCTGCTCCTCGCGCCAACTCCAGCCAGGGCCCGCACGGTTATGGAGTCTTTGCCGCCCATGGAGCCTTTGCCGCCCACGAGACCCCCCCTGCCTCTCCTTTGATCGCAGAGATGGCTGCGGCTCCTCCGCATGATGATGCTCAACCCTCTTCTCACAGCAGAAGAAAATACCCGGACCAAATTCATCTCCTTGTCAACAAAGCGTTTGCAGAATTTAAACGGGTCTCTCTGGCTGCTGAAAGATCCAAGGACTATCTTGGAAAACTCAACAATTTCAAATCTATTGGCTCTCTTCCAAAAAGCTTGATGATTAAACCACCGAAGCTCTCCATTAACGATGATGAAAGCAATGCTCTCCTCTCTTCTAAATTGGAAACTATTCAGGCTGATGCCAACAAGCTTTTTCTCGATGCCTACATAGATGCTGTTTCTAAAGCATCCATCAATCATAATGCTCAGATTTCCAGTGTTGTTGAGAATTTTGACTCCTCTCTCAAGGGCACTTGCGTCGCTCTCCAGCACCTTCCTCTTTTAGGCACTTTCTCTGTCTCTGCTGATGAATGGTATGCTGAAGCTTTGCAAGAATTTTAGACTTTGTGCAATAAATTCACTATCGATTGAGCCATCAAAAAAGCTGCCAAGGAACAGGCTGAAGCTTCTAGGCAAGATTCTCGAGATACAGCTATGTCTGATGCCGAACAGCTACCGCCCGATCCCACTATTGCACAAATTATTAATGATAAGATTAATCAGAAATATGGTCATCTTTCTAAAGAAATCATTGCTCTGAAAAATCTTCTCTCTGCCCCCAATGAAACACAGGTGAAGAATAAGAACAGGAAGAAAAAGAACAAGAAGAAAAAGATCTCCTCTGGTGCCCCTCCAGTCAAGACAACTTCTAATATGGACTCTACTCCAAAAAATGGGTCTCGTGCAGCCGGGAAGAACACCTCGGCTGCCTCTGGACAGTTGCAATCAAAGGGAAACTCTGCCCCCCGCCAGTCGGCGAAGAATGTGCAATCTGCCGCACATTTAAATCCATCCAACGGCAAAAATCGTGGGCAGAATTCCTACAAGAATCAAACTCAGGGCCATCAAAGAGGAAGAAACAGACAGCAGAACAGACAGGTACACAACTCCCGCATCCGCGATTCCGGCCCCGCTTAAATCACTGGGGACCTGCCATTGATCGGGACTTCATGGCTCGATCATTTTTTTCTAGAAAGACTGCCTCGGAGGTTGAGAATCGGATATCTAACATTGCCATTCATAACCTCTCTTCTCGGCGTCTCTCTGCTGATGAACGAAGATTGTTAGGACTTGGAATTAAATTTATTCCTCGTCCTCCTCCAATGTCTGTTCTTGATCTTCATAAAGAATTCAGAGCTTTTGCCAGACTTCTTCGTCTTCATGCTTTCTTTGGTCCGGAAGCACCTCATGTCTCCTGTTCTCCTCTTGTTTCTGGAGTTTTTCCTCATCCTTTCCGCCAGAAGAATCCCTTTTGGAATCCGGATGAACAAAACTTCCAACTTGAAGAGATCATCCATAAAGCTGAAGACATTTTTCGGTCTCGCATTGCTTCCTGTGCTGGCTCGTTTGTTCGGCGTCCTCTTCTTCCTGCTAGACTCCTCAAGAGTCTCAATGATTTGAAGAATGACTCTTCCATTGTCATCAAACCAGCAGATAAGAATCTCGGCCTTGTTGTCCTCAATTCTTCTTGGTACAAATATGAAGGTCTTCGCCAACTTTCGGACCCCCTGGTTTATCTTCGTGTTGATTGTGTTCCTTGGAAGCTGATTTGGAGCAGACTCTCTTTCATCATTGATAAGTTTCTGTTCTTCCTCAAACCTGTTCGTTGCTTCCTTTTGAAGAATCCTTGTTCTTCAGCTAAAGCCTGTGCTTTTTATCTCCTGCCTAAGCTTCATAAGCCTATTCTGGTGGGTAGACCGATTTGCAGCTATACAGGTTATATGTTGGAACCAGCCTCGAAGCTTCTTCATGTTCTTTTGTTTCCGATTCTCCTACAACAGCAGCCTCATCTTCCTGATTCTCTCAGTCTTCTTCGTGAACTTGATCGCAAGGCTTTTCCTTCTTCTTGCATCTTGTTTACCTTTGATGTGGAGTCTCTTTATCCGAGCATCCCTACCACTGAGGGCCTCTATGCTCTTCGGGAGATGGTTGTTGAGTATTTCCATACTCATAATCTTAATCTGAGGTTGATTGATCTGATCTTGGAGCTTGCTGAACTTGTTCTCCGTGAACACTATGTTGAGTTCCATGGTGTTTTTTATAAACAACTCCGGGGTACTGCTATGGGCAGCAATTTCGCAGTTGTCTACGCCTGTCTTTTCCTTTGCCATTTGGAAAAGCGTCTCTTCTCTCAGTTTGATTGCTCCTGTCTTATGTTCTACAAAAGGTTCATTGATGATGCTGTTGGTATTTGGACTGGTGATGAGTCCTCTTTGTCAACATTCTTTTCTCAGTATCAGAGCTTCTACCCTGAGATCAGAATTACACCTTCAGTTTCTTTTTCTTCTGTGGACATTCTTGACATTACCCTCTTCAAGGGAGATCGCTTCCATGCTTGCGGTATTCTTGATACCAAATGCTTCCAGAAGCCCCTCAATGCCTTTCAATACATTCCGTATTACTCCTGGCATCCTCCTCACCAAAAGAAATCCTTCATCTTAAGTGAGCTGAAGAGGTATCTCCTCAGGGAATCAGATCCATTTGGTTTTATGAGACTTCAAAAACAGTTTTACTCCAGACTTCGTGCTCGTGGTTATCCAAAGAAGTTTCTTCTCTCCTGCTTCAAATTGGTCTCTCGGCTTGATAAGTCAGTGCTTCTCTCACGCCTACATAATAGTGCCTCTCAGAGAACTGGGGCCCCCCTCGTTCTTAAGCTTGATTTCAGTTCTTCTGCTAAAGCTTTAAACTTGGGGGCCACCCTAAACCCTATACTTTATCGGCTTTGCCAAGAAGTCCCCCCACTGCAACATCTTCCGTTTCCGAGAGTCTGTTGGCGTAACCCAAGAAAGTTGGGTTCCTTTCTTCTTCGCAGCAGGTTTTTCTCAAGATCACAGCACTCTTCGATCCACTAGGGCCATTGTTTCCCCCGCCTTTTTATAACATACTAACTTTATAATCTGGCGGGGGTCCCACTTTTTGGGTCGGCCTATTCAAGGGTCACACCTCTTGGATTTCCTCGGAAGATTGATATTTATATCCGTCTTCCTCCCATTCTCTTCCACACATTTCTCTCTTCTCTTATATCCGTTTAATCCAACTGATGAGGGCTGATAGCCCGAAACATGTTTTGGATTCTGGAGATTGTATATGAGATTTTTTATTGTGGAATTTAATTGTGGATTTTATTTCTTTCTGGATTACTCCTTTCTATCAGTTTTTTAATTCTTTCGGAGCTGCAAGTGATCTATTAAATTTTTTAACACTCTAAATTTTTTAACACTCTAAAATTTTTTAACACTCTAAAATTTTTTAACATTCTAAAATTTTTTAACACTCTAAATTTTTTAACACTCTAAACTTTTTAACACTCTAAAAATTTTTAACACTCTAAAAATTTTTAACACTCTAAATTTTTTAACACCCTAAACCCTAAACCCTAAACCCTAAACCCTATACATTCATGGCTTTTTGCCAAAAAGTACCCGCACGACTATTTTTGGTCTTTTCTCCTCTCCATTAGTGATGTTTTATTTAATTGATTGATTGATTAATTAATCTTTTTAATTAATTGATTAATTGATTAATTTTATAAGCATGACTGTTGGTTTTCTTGGAAGTTGAGAAGTCCCCTCACTTCTATTTAAACCGTTTTATTGTATCTTTTATTGTAAGTCCACTGATGATGGGGTGAAATTCCCCAGAAACATGTCTGGACATCTTTTCAATAATTTCAATAAAATTTGTTCTTGCTTATTTCTGGATCTTTCTGATGCTGCAAGTGATACTTTTGTTAAATTTTAAATCCTAAAGTTCCTTCTTCACGCTGCCATCAGATTTTTCCAGTTTTCCTGAGGCTTTGCTATCGGTGTTTAATGGCTTCTCCAGTTCACTTTTCTGTCCTGGTGCTTCGCTGTTGATGGCTTTTTTTGCTTCGGGTCTTGGCGGATGGTTCGTGGTTGGTTCCACACTTGCTGTCCCCCTTTGCGATCTTCGCTGGTGCCGGATTTTTGTGGGTCGATCCTCTTTCCTTCGCCTTCCTCTGGTTTCGGCGAAGGCCCGGGCTGCCGTTTTTTATGCCCTTTAGGGCTTTGCGGCCGCTCTGCTGCTTTTTTGCAGCTTTTTGGCACTTTGTGCCCCTTGGCACTGGATGCATTTTGCACCCCATGCCGCCTTGGATCCCTACTGGCGATGCCGTGGCCTCCTTTGTCGCGGGTTTGCGTTTTCGGCCGGGGGTTCTTCTGCTCCATGCTGCAGTTTTGGGCTTTGTTGCCCCTTCGGACGCCGCCTCTCTGCTGTCGCAGGATGCCGCCTCCTTGGATCCCCCTTGGCGATCCTCTTCTCTGCAACTGGTTCGTGTTTGGCCCCTGCCCTCTTCGTCGACCTCCACGTTTTTGGCGCTCGGTGTTTCCTCTCCCGGCCCCCACGGGCGTTTTTGGTGGTTTCCGCTTCCTTTCGGTGGTTTCCGGTTTCCCGGTTTTGGTCCCGATTTTGCTGCCTTGGTGGTTTCCATGCTCGTGGT
This sequence comes from Cupressus sempervirens, assembly GCA_028749045.1. Lineage (NCBI taxonomy): Eukaryota > Viridiplantae > Streptophyta > Pinopsida > Cupressales > Cupressaceae > Cupressus > Cupressus sempervirens. The sequence continues at coordinate 76,317 of CM053785.1, forward strand.
TGCTCTTGGTCCCCTTCACTATGGATTGGATTTGTGCCTCCTACTTCGTGGGAGTTGGGTCCCCTCGTACCTAGCTACTATGTAGCGAACACGAGGGCTTCCCTAAACCCTATACATTCATGGCTTTTTGCCAAAAAGTACCCGCACGACTATTTTTGGTCTTTTCTCCTCTCCATAAGTGATGTTTTATTTAATTGATTGATTGATTAATTAATCTTTTTAATTAATTGATTAATTGATTAATTTTATAAGCATGACTGTTGGTTTTCTTGGAAGTTGAGAAGTCCCCTCACTTCTATTTAAACCGTTTTATTGTATCTTTTATTGTAAGTCCACTGATGATGGGGTGAAATTCCCCAGAAACATGTCTGGACATCTTTTCAATAATTTCAATAAAATTTGTTCTTGCTTATTTCTGGATCTTTCTGATGCTGCAAGTGATACTTTTGTTAAATTTTAAATGTTAAATGTTAAATGTTAAATGTTAAATGTTAAATGTTAAATGTTAAATGTTAAATGTTAAATGTTAAATGTTAAATGTTAAATGTTAAATGTTAAATGTTAAATTTTAAATGTTAAATGTTAAATGTTAAATGTTAAATGTTAAATGTTAAATGTTAAATGTTAAATGTTAAATGTTAAATTTTAAATGTTAAATGTTAAATGTTAAATGTTAAATGTTAAATATTAAATTTTTTAACACTCTAAATTTTTTAACACTCTAAATTTTTTAACACTCTAAAATTTTTTAACACTCTAAATTTTTTAACACTCTAAATTTTTTTACCACTTTTTGGGTCGGCCTATTCAAGGGTCACACCTCTTGGATTTCCTCGGAAGATTGATATTTATATCCGTCTTCCTCCCATTCTCTTCCACACATTTCTCTCTTCTCTTGTATCCGTTTAATCCAACTGATGAGGGCTGATAGCCCGAAACATGTTTTGGATTCTGGAGATTGTATATGAGATTTTCTATTGTGGAATTTAATTGTGGATTTTATTTCTTTCTGGATTACTCCTTTCTATCAGTTTTTTAATTCTTTCGGAGCTGCAAGTGATCTATTAAATTTTTTAACACTCTAAATTTTTTAACACTCTAAAAATTTTTAACACTCTAAAATTTTTTAACACTCTAAAATTTTTTAACAGTTTTACTCCAGACTTCGTGCTCGTGGTTATCCA